>WBZZ01006980.1:42500-67500 GCA_019918135.1 Paulinella micropora | reverse complement strand
ATTTGAAAATCCACAATATTAGTAGTACAGGGTGCCACTTGGGCACGCTTTTTCAAGACATACACCCCCCGCCCCCAGAGACACACACCGGCCGGCCCGCGGGGGACAAAATGGCAAAATACACCAATACCAGAAAAGTGTGGTAGATTGTATTTCGTTAGACGAAAAAATAAAATAGAATTGACGAGTCATACTTCAATGCGCGAAAAGAACGTTCCCAATCACCTGGTTTAACCTCAACCTATGAACACAGAAAATCAGTTTTTTTGTGTTCTTGTGTTCGCATTTTTTTCCCAAGCACCAAAACTATAAGCATATATAAAATGGATAACTCTGATAATTCTGATAATTCTGATAACGAAAGTAAAAGAGAGTATAATGATTGGATTGAATATTATATGGATAAACCAGAATGGATAGTAAAGCGTGATAAGATAAGCGTTGGTAATCAGATAGACTTACTAAATGAGAAAATAAAAGAGTTGTCCAAAAAGAAAGAAGAGCTTGAAGAAAGAGAGACAGCGATTGAGGAAAGAGCGACGCAGATAGAAGAAAATAAGAATAGAAAGAAGAATACTGAAAAGTTAAAGAGAAAGAGAAAGAGAGAAGAAGAAAGAAGAAAGACTGAAGAGAGATTGCTGGATAGTTGGTTGGTAGCAAAAAAGCAACCACTAAGTGAGAGGGAGGAGGAGTATGCGAGGAGGATGATTGATGGAGGGAGTAGCTTTGAGCAGGTCTTATCAGAATATAATAAGTATAGAGAAAGGTTGGAAGGGTAAAAAATAGTTGAATGTTATGTGGGGCAAAACAGCTTACTGCTGTATATATTTCAATACATCTAACGATTGCGAAGCTACGCTTGCAAAAGCGGATGTATATATTTTTATATGAGGGATATATTTTCATAGCCAAAATTTTTATATTATGTCCTGGGCACGACATTAAACTGCCCCTACATAAGCACACATATTGTCCCTCTGTGTGTGTTTATGTAGATGCCTCCGAAGAAGAAGCCTGAAGAAGAACCTGTGAAGGTAATCTCTTTCTTTTTTTGTTGTTGCTCAGATTGATGTTTGTATGTTTAGGATATTACTAAGGGGGTTGCTGGCTTGAACTTTGTTGTAAATGTTGGTGCGAAAAAAGGAGCAAAAAAGGGAGGTAAAAAAGGAGGTAGAAAGAAGGGTACCCCTAACTCTATTATGAGGTTTGCGCCTATGTACGCTGTCATTGACAAAGAAAGTGGAACCGCTGTGGTGTATGATGAACCTGACGAAAAAAGGATCGAATTGGCGGTATGGGGACATAAGTCAGCACCACGCTTCCCCGAGCTTTTTGTTGTTGTATTAGCGAGCGGTCAGCATGTACTATTCCGAAATCTTGCTAACGTTCACGAAATTTCTCTGAAACTAAAGCTTGGAAAAATCAAAACAGTTTATTCAGCTCGAATGTACGATGCTGAGGTGGAGGAGGATGAGGAGGAGGAGGATGAAGAAGGTGAGAATGATGAGGCTGTTGTGGAGGATGAGGCTGCTAATGTTTAGTTGCTTTTTCAAGTTTCAGTTTTGTTTTAACATTAAATCTGTTAAGTCTGTCCAAATATTGAATTGTCTTACTGATTTTAAATTTCAATAAATTACAAATCTAATATCTCTTTTTTCTTTTTAATCCTGGCACTACTACGAATGTTTTCCGGTTTTATATCTAGTGACTTTAATAAGTGACCGGTCTTTTTTTCTTTTGTAGCTTCCTTGACTTTATCTGCTAGTTGAGGTTTTATTTCTTCTTCAAGTTGTTCATTCATTTTAGACTTTAATAACTGTTGAGGGCTAACTAGTTCGTTTTCATTAAGTATCAACTTGAAGCCCTTTCGGCCTTTAACCGTATATACCTTTTTAGAATACTGAACATCGCCTTTACTGAAAACAGTTCGTTCTAGTTCTTTCCTGACTGTTTCCCCTTTTGGAAACTTATTGATAAGACCGGCTCTATATATTTCTTGGTCGTTCTTCTTTTTGCCCTCATAGACTTCCATAGGTGTGGCTTTTATCGTATTATGGAAGGTGTTATTATAATTATTAACAATTTCATTAATGTAAGGCACCCAAATACAATTATCATTAACTTCCCACATAAAATTCAAGTCGTTTCTTATTGTTCTAATAAACCTATCTACTATTCCCATAGTTCGGTGGTCACCAACTTCGTTCGTTGTATGTTGAATTCCGTTGTCTTTAAAGTATTCTGCCACTTGTCCTTTATATTCACTACCGTTGTCAGATGTAATCCTTTTAGGTTTCGGCATTTTCTTTAATCCTTCCAATACTTCTCCTGTTGTTTTATTTTTGATCGGTTCAATCCAACCACGACGAGAATAAACATCAATCATTACTAAACCAAAATTGTAGTTTTTGTTTCCTTTCTTAGTTGCTATTTTAGACATGTCCATCAAGTCGATAAACACTTGGCTTAATGGTTCTGGTTCAGGAGCTAGTATAGTATTCCATTTTTTAGGGGTCTTAGATTGATGGTGAATTTCAGAGGCCTCTTCAATTTTCTGTTTTTCAAGTTCTTCTTCTTCATTTTGACTACTGTTCTGTGTACCTACTACAGCGGTAGCTGAGTGTTTATTATCCATCCTTTAAGTTTTGGTGAAGCGTGGTTCTATATATGAAAGATTTAAAAAATCTTTCAGCAAAAGGTTTTGTGAAACTTTTTCAAAAGTTTCTAAAACTTTAAAAACATTTTTGAAATATCATTACTTTCTTTTTTTGACTTCTCCGGTTGTCCCGCATAAACATTAACATTAACACGGCCGGTCTTTTTCCCCCCTTTCTTCGGCTGAGGCTCCTCCTCGCTTTCCTCGCTTTCACTCTCACTCTCTTCTACTTCAGGCAGTTTCTTTTTTACCGCTTTCTTAGTCTTCTTTTGCTTAGTCTTAAGTTTCATACCAGCAACCCGTCTGGCAACGATATCGACAAAGTCCTGTTCGACCTCTTCATCGCTTTCACTGCTTTCCTCGATCGGCTCACCATCTCTGCCGTCTATCATGTCCTTCGCCAACTGCTTCTTAGTAATGTGTTCCATCTTTTCGTCTTCATTCATTTCTTTCACATTCTTAGCCTCTTCCTCCGCTAGTAGCTCACGAGCCCGCTCAATCTTTCTTTGCCTCGCATACTGTTTCTTCATTACAGTCGCCTTTTCAAGGTTCTTTATGGCAATCTCTCTATTTCCTCTCGGCATTCTCGGGTATATATCTAACCAAAAATAATTTTTATTCGGATTAATTATTATCCAATTTATATACAACCAATGAGCCAATTCAAAAGTTTATTAGGCCTTAATGAGCTAGCTGTTGATAGTCTGGACATAGCCAACCTTGATTTAACTAACACTAATATAATTGGCTTAAACACGGATAGAGTGCCAGAAGATGCCGACCCGGTAAATCTATATTTTACTAATAGCCGATTTGATGCGAGGTTGGCTTTAAAATCAACGACCGACTTAAAAGAAGGCACTAATCTATACTATACTGATGGTAGGTTTGATGCGCGACTAACCACTAAATCAACCACTAACCTAGCCGAAGGAACTAACTTATACTACACCACAGCAAGGGCTAATACAGATTTTGACACAAGGATAGCAACTAAATCAATAGATGCTTTAAGTGATGTAGTCATAACAGGCACCCCCGCCAATAACCAACTGCTTATTTACAGCACTGGGCAATGGCGAAATGTTGCTTCTCCTTTTCTTAGATTGGATGGGCTCGCTATGATGATAGGGGATTTAAATATGGGAGGGTTTAATGTAGCAAATGTCGGTAATGTTGATGGAATTGATGTTTCTGCTCTTGATAGTTCCGTGGTAAAACTAACAGGAGACCAGACTATAACAGGAAATAAAACATTTACTACTTATGTGGCCGTAAAAGACTCAAATCCATTAAACACTGGCAAGTTATTCTTCAATTACAACAATAATATGGGTTCTATTTATTCGTCGGAAGCGGGTGGAGCAACGGGCTATCCATTATCTTTTGTAGGCTCGTCCATACTTTTTGCTCCAACAACAGGGGGCGGAATGACATTGACAAATAATGTTTTAAATTTTAACAGCACAACAGCAATCAGCGGACTGCCCGCACCATTCTATGATGGCGATGCTTCAACAAAAGCATATACCGATACGAAACTGGCCAAGGACGGCACGACGGCTATGACGGGCAGTTTAAATATGGGAGGATTTTCAATAACAAATGTAAATTTGGTTGACGGTATTGATGTTTCGGCTATTGATACCGCAGTCGTCAAACTAACAGGAGACCAAACCATAGCTGGTATTAAGACATTTAGCAGTATAATAAATGCGAGTGCGGGGATTGATATGAAAAGCCAAAGCATAACAAATGTAAATCTTGTTGATGGTATTGATGTTTCCGCCCTTGATACTTCGGTTGTCAAACTAACAGGAGACCAAACCATAGCAGGAATAAAAAATTTACATCAACAATAGAAGTGCGGGGTGCTACTGGTCCAGCCGCTTTTGATGGTATCGGTATTGCCTTTGATACGGCAACAAATATAGGAGAGATTGTGGCACAAAAAATAGCAACCGCGGCCTATTATCCAATACAAATAACGGGGTCATATGTTGATTTATATGCGGGTGATAATGTAATCGCGACAGCAACGGGCACGACACTATCTTTAAACAATAGAAAAATTACAAACTTAGCCACACCAACAGCAACAACGGACGGAGCGAATAAAACGTATGTAGATACATTAGACGGGCAAAATGTGAAACTAACAGGAAACCAAACCATAGCAGGAATTAAGACATATAGTAGTGGTCTTGAAATAACAGGAAATTCAACGAACGCGGCCACAAAAGGAACATTTATCGTTTTCAATTCTACAAGTAATATCGGGTCAATTGCTAGTTTGGATATGAAAACTGCAACATATTACAACTTTGAAATTTCTGCGAAAAAAATAAGTTTTATTATTGACGGGACGATAGTCGGTTGGGTAAATGCTTCGGGGTTAGATTGTAATAGTAGCAAAATAGCCAACCTTGGAACTCCGACATTATCAACGGACGGAGCAACAAAAGGATATGCGGACACATTGGACGGGCAAAATGTAAAACTAACAGGCGACCAAACCATAACAGGAATTAAGATATTTAATGGAAGTAGAAATGATGTAAGAGCACTTACCTTATTAAGTCAAGCCGATTTTAATAATGTAGATATCATTAATGGTGGAAATATAACATATAATGGGGCGAGGATATTAAACCAAAATGGAGGAGATATCTTTTTCAGTCAGACGACTGGTGATTGGCAGTCTTTCTTATACACTTTAAATACTGCTACAAGCGGAACCGCGAACCAACGAGGTTATGTATTTACGAATGTAGGGGCTGATGTAAAAGGGGCGGGACTTTATATTTCAAAACTTTTGGATAATAAAAGTGCTTCGTCCGACATTGTCCGTTTTAACAATGCTGGGGGAATGCGGTTTTATGGTGCTTTGGATATGAACAGCAACAACATAACAAGCGGTGGAACAATAACAGGAACTACATTAACGGCGACCGCGGGTATATCAACAACAACGGCAACCGCGAGTGGATTAATAACGGCAAATGCGGGGATATCAACAACGACATTAACCGCGAGTGGATTAATAACAGCAAATGCAGGGATTACATACACAGGAACATTAACTTCAGCAACAAATACGACTGGGGCTAAAATAGGAATTCAGGGGCCAACTGACGGGACGAGTGCAAAAGGAATATTTCTATGGGATACAACCAATGCAAGTTGGGGAATTTATGCGGCATCTGGTGGAGCAAGCAAAAGTTTGGCAAATGGTACGGCCGTTTCAGGAAATGATTTTAGTTCGTATAGTTTTCGTTTTAGAGTGGCTAATGATGCTACGATGGGTTTTGTGTGGGAAAATTCAGCAGAGCAATTGTTAATGTCATTGAACGGGGCAAACGGGACTTTATGGACAAAAGGGTTAATAACGGCTAGTGCGGGTGTATCAACAACAACATTATCAACGAGCGATAAAATAACAACAGCACTAGGTAAGCCGATAATCATAGGCAACTCAACAAAGGGAGTGGGTTCAACAGGTGGTTTAGAAATATTCGGGACGGCGAGTAATGTAGCAGGGCCACATATACAGGCAATAACTTCAACCGATGCCTATCCAGTTTTTCAACAACTAAACTGGGCACACGACAATGTCAATTTAAGTTTTGATGCTTATTTTGATGGCACGAACTGGAAATCAAGCCACAGCGGTTCAAACTTTCTAATTCAAAAAGGTGGAAAACTCGCTTTTTATTATAATTCAGGAACAGCGGTTGGAAACAATATATCTTACACTGAGGCGATTAATATTAATACATCGGGAGAGTTAGTTTTACCAACAGCATCCAGCGGTAATTTATTAATACGAAAAAGACCCGCTTCTACTAACGACCCGCAACTATTTTTTAAATCGGGAGGATATACGAATTATGGTGTAATTGTTTCTTCTACTGGTTTGCTTCATGCTTGGACTACTTCAAACTCTAGTACTGGTGAGCCGTCAGGCAGTTATAATTATATTCCGCTTAATGGTGCTTGGACAAACTCCTCGGACAGAAGGCTAAAATCGGATATTAAAACATTAGACTGCGGGGATTGTTGCGAGAAATTAATGAAGATAAATTGTTGTTCTTATTATTGGAAATCAGATGAGAAGAAAGAAAAAAAAGGCCACGGATTTATTGCGGACGAAGTCAAAAAAGTATTTCCTGAGTTTGTATCTGAAAGTGGAATGAAAGCAGACGACGGAGAAAGCTACCTTGAAGGCATAACATATACAAGTTTTATACCGATATTGGTCAGCGGATTTCAACATTTATCAGAAAAAGTTATTAATTTAGAAAAAGAAAATAAAACTTTACTTAATATATTACAAGACCAAACCAACCAATTAGCAGAACTAAGAGCAGCAGTATTCCCTTCTAATGCCGCCTAGATTACATCCACCACCACCAATCATAGAGACGGAAGACCTTACACCAGAACTCAAAAACCGTGTGCTTGATGTCCAAATTAAGCAGGAAGAAAAAAAATTAGACCACGAATACGAGGACAGCTGGGATTGCTGTTTGACTAAGCGAAAAACTGACAGCCGTCTTATTAAATACTTATTTCAAATGGGTATCATCATCGCCATCATCACCCTTTGTATCGTGAGGCTGTCTGAAAAGAACTTACCGTGTGAGGTTGCCAACACGTATGTGGGTATTTTAACACTACTTATCGGCATCTGTCTTCCTTCTCCATCTTCAAGTAAGAAATGAAAGGGCAAGCCCTTTCGAACCCACCCGCGGGGTTGTAGGGGCTCGCCCCTACTAGCATTCAAACGAATAGATTTTATACCAAGAGCTATCACCCGCACAGATTAGCGGAATAGCTTCATCAAAACTCACGCACCAGTCTGACAACGGCTTATACACACATCCCTTTTGGATACAATAAAGACAACTTTCATTTTTTTTATCGCTGACACGTGAATAGAAATCACAGGCAGTCCGAGCGGAAATATTAATTAATAAAAAGTTTATGAACATTAGTATAGGCGACAGCATGGCGGACTATAAATATCAGCGGATTATTTTTCTAAGTAATGATTTTGCTGGCGGTAGCAAGACATTCAACAAGACCATTCAAATGAACTTTACGCCGACCAGAATGAATGTTAAGTTTATCCACTATATGAATGACTTGACGGAAACGAAAACAAAAATCCTCCATATGGACCGCATCGGGATTATTGGCACATTTGCTGACAGCAACACGGCGAACATTTCCAATCTTAGCTACAACCTGGGAGTAGTAGGCTGGACTGACGGACAATATAGTTTTAGAGTGCTTAAAACGGACAGCGGTAATATCGAGACTGACCCGCTAGCTGGAAGAATTGTTATTTGTTTGGAATTTCTAGCGTTGGGGCCTGCTCCCCCTACAACCCCGCAGGTAAAAAAATATATTTTAGAATATATAATATATTGGAGGTGCGGAGGCGAAGTCTCTGCTATGGAGAAAATCAATAATGTTAAAGTTAAACCAGTTAAGCAAAACGGAGATGGCGACAAGTTGGCAAAAGGACATAAGTTATTTGACGAGCCGTATGCCAATATTTTTCTTCTTGCTCGTAAGAAGAGTGGCAAGACGACCGCACTGTTCGAAATCCTGAAACGAACGACAGACAAAAAAACGAGGATTGTTATTATAGCCAGCACGATACACAAGGACCACATTTACAAAGAAATGGTTAAGCACTTTAAGAAGAAGGGAAACCCGATGGCGATATACACATATTTGAAAGCGGACGGCTACAGTGTAATCGATTACGAGTTAGATAAACTGAATAAACCCGACGAGGAACAAGAAGAAGGCGAAATCGTTCAGGATGGAAAAGAAGAACCGAAGCCGAAGTTTCTTTATTTCGGAAAAGATGAAGAGAAGAAGCAGAGACAAGCGCCAGCTGAGAGGCCTAGTAAATACATTACACCAGAAGTCGTGTTCGTCTTAGATGACCTCGGCTCTGGTTTAAGGGATAAGTCCGTGAGCGACCTGTTAAAGAAAAACCGCCACTACAAGTCAAAAGTGATTATGAGCTCTCAGTATCTTAACGACTTACGCCCCGAAGCGATTAAACAGCTAGACTACCTTCTTATTTTTCCGGGGCAGAGCGTTGATAAAATCGAACTCGTGTATAAACATCTGGACCTCGGCTACGACCTTGAATACTTTATTGAAAAATATCACGAGGCGACGAAAGAGAGGTTTAACTTTTTGTATGTGGATGCGGTATCGGATGAACTACGACAAAATTTTAACAAACGATTTTTATGAATTTATTATTAATTATTTTTTTTCTATATATTATAATGGTCGTCAAAACAACAAGGGTTGAAGTCATTCCAACAGTCGGAAAAATAACAAGAAACTCAAGCACGATGGCAGGCGGAAAAAAGAAAACTGGTCGCAAGAAGGGATGTGGGCAGCAGGGCGGCAAAGTAAATTGGAAGAAGGTAGGACAAGCGATAATGGATGCCAATAGGTTTATCAAGAAGAACCAATTGATTTCGAAGGGCGCCACTTTTCTTAGCGATGTCGGAGTGCCTTATGCGGACCGTGTAGCGAAGGCGGCGGCCAAACAAGGCTACGGCAAGCAGCGAGGCCGCGGGGCGCTTAAATTTTAGAAAGGGGAAACCCCTTTCAAACCCCCGTGGGGTTGTAGGGGCAAAGTCCCTACGAATATTAAACTAAACTTTTTATTAATTTTTTTTACTAAATATAACTATGACGAAAATAATAAACAAAAGGCGAAAGCAACGGCCGCCGAGGATATACAGAACGAAAGATGGACGACCTTATATCAAAGTAAAAGGAAAACGAGCATATCTAAACTTTGGAAATAAGACAAATGACTTATCAACACTTCAAATTGTTAAGCTATTTATGAAATACTTGAATAAAACAAAATCAAAGAAACCGTGGCCGACACATAAAGACAAAAGAAAGCTGAAAAAAGTTCAAAGCCTGTCAGAGATTGAACAGAACACGAGAATGGCTATTCAAGACCACTTAGATAAACTCAAGCAGGAGAAATATGAAAAGATAGAAGCCATAGACAAGAAGGAGAAAGCGGACATTGAAGAAAAAGACCAGGAAAGGAAGAGGCAACACCGCAAAGAATTAGCCGACATACAAGAAAGACAGGACGAAAAGAACCGCGAACTTAGGAAAGAGCAACTACTTATTGATGAATTACGTAGAACTAAGCAAGGACTATTAACAGCTCCTATTGAAGAAAAAACGCCAAAAAAACATACTCCAAAATCATCTCCAAGCGGAATAGTTGATATAACTGATGAAGTAAATAAGCAGGCAAAAGATTTGAAAGATGAAAAGAGAAAAAGAATTATTGATGCTATGTTTTCAGAGAGTATGAGATTACAACGAAAAAATGCTGGAAAACCTAAACATAACGCCATAGTATCCAGCCTTATAAAAGCAGGCGTTGATATTAAAATTATAAAACCAAAAGGCAAAAAGAAAAATTATTCAGAGACGTTGAAACAATGGTTATACACTCAAAAATTTACAGAAAAAATAAATTCTCCTGATGAAGGCTGGAACACAGTCGATAAACTTGTAAAAGAAAAGAAAACACCACAGACAAAACAACCGCAGGGGCAAGCCCCCGCACCCCCCGCACCCCTCGATGAGAAGACCCCTAATTCGCCCGAGGCTAAACAGCTAATATTCGAGTTGACGCAGGGGCAATCACAAGCACCACCCCCAGACCAACAACCGCCCCCAGACCAACAACAAGCACCCGACCAACAACCACCCTTAGAAAATGATACACAACCACCACCCTTAGAAAAAGACACTTCGCAAGATGGAGAGGGCAAAGGGCTAATGACGGACGAAATAAATGAGATTATGAAAAAACATAAGTGGTTTCTCGGCACAGTTCCCAGCGACCAGCTCAATACTTTGGACCCTGGAAACAGAAAGCGATACGGCTTTATAATGAACTTAGACCGCCATAATTAAGGAGGCTCACACTGGATAGCAGTATGGATTTCTTTGAATGGAGACAGAGCTGTTGAAGTTTATGACCCGCTAGCAGAATATGAGCCGACTGAAGACTTCCAACACCAAATGAAACAGCTGTTAGATAAAAGCCGACCCGATAGTTATTTATTAATGAAGGTTAATCAAGTTAAACAACAGAGCGACACGAGTGATACATGCGGATGGCACAGTATGCGGTTTCTTTTAGAGCGGGCAAAAGGAACCCGTTTTAAATTTGCCAGCGGATGGACTGATTTGAAGGAAAAGGAGGCGGAGGAATTGAAATCACAGAATGGCTACGGTTTTGATACTTTAATTTAGCAGGGGCAAGCCCCCGCACCCCCTCCGTTGTGGTAATTAAAACAAAAAATATATTTTAGAATATATATACAGTATAATTTTTTGAGATTTTTGCAAGCAAAAAGCTCGACTAGTCGAGCCTGTGTAAGTGGTTTTTTGAAAAAAAAGCACTTACTATGGAATATAGGGGAGGTAGGAGTTCTAACATTTACTATGTCAATAGCAAAAATAGGATAAATGGCACAGACAGTGATTTCACTCACTCCATTGATATGAAGGGGTTAGACAACCCGACACACTGTAAAATACTTCATATCTATGTTCCGAAATCGTATTACTCCGTGGCAAGTCCTTACAACACTTTTACTCTGAGTGAAGATGGATACGAGGCGCTCATTACGATACCCGAGGGCAACTACACAATGAATAACTTAAAAAATAAGCTGACCGAAGTGCTAACCGCAGACAGTCCAAACCATTACACATACACAATAACAAGCAACAATACGAATACCGACCCAGAAGATGGAAAGCTATTATTCACAGTGGCGAACAACGGAGGCATTCAACCGCGGTTTATATTTGACACAGAAACACGTATTCACGAAGTAATGGGTTTTGACCGAGACTCAACATATTTATTTGCTAATGACGTCATTAAGTCTCCAAATGTAATTATTCTTACAGGAGAAAAAACATTGTATCTACAGTCGGACCTAATTGGCGAAGGAGATAATCACGTATTACAGGAAATATATACAGCGAATGAAATCCCGTTCGGCTCTGTTATCTACGATGGCTCGGGCAGTGAATATGGAAAACGACTATCTACAAACTCAAACAATGTTTATCGGTTTTATTTGACAGACGAAAACGACCAACCAATTAACCTCAACGGGCTCGGTATTGTAATGACACTGTTAATTTATCGAGAGACGAATTATTTTAATTTATTTTCATCATTTTTTAATTTGTTGAAAAACCGTTAATTATAATTATTTATTTTTTTATCTATAAGATATAGTGACCTTTTAAAAATCGTTTTTGAGATTGTAAGTGGTTTTTGAAAAAAAGCACTTACTAAAAAATGTCAGTCCAATACGGTGGCGAACTCGTCCATCAGTCGAAGGAACTGCTTACTGGAAAGTATGAGTTGAATAAACTTACCAGCCGTGAAGGGTCGGCGAGTATTACTCTCACTACCGCGGGTGGAAATGAGAGCACATTTGAAATCCCTACTCGTCCTTTGAACCTTGCGAGGTCTGTGTTGCGATTTACTTACACTCCTGCGGCATTTGTTGGTTATAATCGTATTTTTATGGATTGCTTGAGTATGATTAGAACGATTGAATTGAGAACCCGAAGCGGTTTGTATTTGTGTAATCTCCAAAATGTCGGCAACTACACGAAGATTGTATGGAAGCCTGAAACTTGCTATCAAAAATTTATGGCGCTTGAAAATCACGGGGCGGGTCAGTCTAGTGGAGGTATGCTTCAGAAGTGTAATGCCCCGACAACATTTGCGGCAAAAGCAACAAGTTATGCTAGAATTAATTCTATGAACACCGCGGCGGTTGCGGCAGTTGCTGATGTTGGCGCACACACTGCTATCGTATCAGGAGGTGGAAATACTTATACTGATGCTGCGGTTAATGCGGCAATCACTTCTCTTGAAGGAAATATCAACACCGTCAAGAACAACCTTCGGGCCTTATCCACCACCATTCAGGCCGAACTGACTGATGCCTTTGACCATCCTGCTATTACAGCGCGCCGTCATAATGACTTGCTTGTTGCCGCAGGAACTGGTAATGCTAGTTTTGTCAATGTGGCATATGAAGAAGCCAAGTATTTTGAAGGAGGAACTAATGCGACCGCCGACCCAGTTATCAATGTTAAACTTCCTTTGGGTATGCTGTTTGGCACTATTTTTGAATTGGATAAGACTATCGGCTTCAATGAAATTCTTGACATGCGAATTGTGTGGGAAGGAACTAACCGCGCCTTCTTCTATGGAACGGACGCTAAGAGTGTTGCGGCCGGAGCCTCTGCGACTATTGTTGGAGCCACTGTTTCAAACTTGAACTTGTTTCTGTCCGTGGAAACCGACCCGAATGTTATCCTCGGCGTCCAGCAGAAGATTGCGGGTGAGGGCTTTCCATTTAAGATTGAATACCCTATCTGTTGGAAACAAAACCTTCAAACGCTTCAGCAAAACTATGTTATTAAGATGAACCGCTCACAGGGTGAGAGAATTCGTCGTATCTATACATCCGCCTTCAACAACACTGAGAGTTCAAATACCGCTTTTGATAATGATAACAGGGCGGATGCGAAAATTATTACTTATTATACAACACTCGATGGAACCCGCCTTCAACAGTTTGATATTGACACTTCTGAGAATGAGGACTATATGATTTTGAAAGATAAGTTGAAGGGAAGTGCTATTTTGAATTCCGATGTCTATCATTACAACTGGTTCCATGTTGATACTTGGGATAACAACCGCCCGCTGTGTGATAAGGATACTGACGGCTATGAGGTAAGCGGTCTGAGCCTTGACACTGAGAGACGATATGAGTTCGTTTCATCCACTGCTGGAAACAATCTCAACCATTACACTTATGCTATTCTTCAACGAAGTGTGCTTGTTAAGGGAATTGAAATTATTATGTCTTAACCCCCACCATTTAGGTAAGAGGTAATTATTAATTTTGTTAGTTAATTTATTTTTTTGATAATATAGAAACTCTAACAAAACATTTTTTGAGATCGTAAGTGGTTTTTTGTAAAAAAAGCACTTACAATGTCCTCTCATCAGAGAAATTTGATAGCGCAAAATCCGGACGGAGACTTTATAAACCTAAAGGTCGGGTATGACGGACACATTGAAACCAATAATATGAAAACCGCTTTCGGCGAAGCATTAACTAGTCAATTAACGCCCGTTGTCCAGGAGATTTTCCCATATACCATTAATACGCGAATATGGACGAAGACAGAAACGAAATCCACAGTTTCATTTTCAAGCAATATGGCGGAGTTGAAGACACAAGCAGACGCGACGAGTAGTGCGGAGTTGGTAAGCAAAAAGAGAATTAAATACAGAACTGGCATGGGCGTCCTTACACGTTTCACAGCTCTATGGAATACAGACGAGACTAAGGACTACTATTCATTTATCGGGATAGGAGATAGTGGATTAAATGATGGCTTCTATTTCTATAAAGGTTATAATCAAGGAATGAATATTCTTCATTGTAAAGGAGGTGCTAGCTTCCGCTATAATCAGGCAAACTGGGATGACCCTTGCGATGGAAGCGCAGCTATGCCAGTCATCGACTTCACTAAAGGAAACGTATTTCAGATTTCGTTTCAGTATTTGGGATTTGGTGCTATAAGGTTTTATATTGAGAACCCTACCACTGGAGAATTTCAACTAATCCACACTTTGAGGTATGCTAATTCTAATTTAGGTGTGAGCCTTCGAAACACTACATTACCATTTTCTGCTGTTATGAGAAATGATAACGACACAGGAATTCATTCCCTTAAAACCGCGAGTGTTAGTATGTTTATTGAGGGGACTAACAACATAAACACTAGTATAACGAACGAAGTTGAAGGAACCAAGGCGGCGACTGCCACAGAAGGTCCTGTATTCAGTATTAGAAATAAAGCAGTGTTTGATAGTGCTGGTGCTAACATAACCAACTATTCAACCGTGTATCCTACATTGATAAGTATCACGAACGAGGATAGCAAAACAATTATCGCAAAATTAGTATTAAATGGAACATTAACAGGAGCTGGTTTTGCTGATGTCGATACCAAATATTCTATTGTAGATACGGACTCAAAAGCATCCGCCATCGCTGGGGGCACTACCCTTCTAAAGCTTTATATTACGAGCGGGTCAAGCCAGATACTCAACCTTAGAAATTACGATATTCAATTGTCGCCGAGTGATATTCTAACATTTACACAAAAAACACTTTCTGGAGCTGGTGGCGGAAATGTTAATGTTATAGTTAATTTTATTGAAGACCAATAGTAGGGGTCTTCGTCATCAGAGTGAAAAAAATAAAAGTTAAAGATTATAGGTATTTTTTACTTCATCTTTATTCTTAAAATAAGGCTGTTGAACTAGCCATTCGAGATACTCTTTGTCAATCTTGGCAACATCTTCAATTTTTTTATGTATATATTTACCATATTGTAGAGTTTTGTTTACTTCTTCCTCTTCGGCGGGAATTTCTTTTTTTGCTTCGGCTTCGCTCATCTTTTGTATATATTATATAAAATTTATTTATTATAATCATAAATACTTTTTCAATTCATCTTTATTTTGGGTCCAAGGCTGACGAACTAACCATTCAATATATGGTCTATCAATCTTTGCGATATCTTCTATTTTTTTGCCCTTGTATTTCCCGAAATGAAACGTGTCCTTTGGTTGTGAATTTCTCTTTTCTTCTATTGCTTTTATTTCGTCGTGGATTACCTTTTGGACATCTTCCAACGAAAAGGATTTTTTTTCGCCTTCAATGGAAAGTTTTTGGAACTTCTCGCACAGTCTTGTTAGGGTAGTCATGGTAGAGTATATATAGTAGGGAGGAAAAAAAATTAAAAAAAATTAAATAATTAATATAGAATGACCGAGTGGATAAAGTTCGTTAAGGCTTACTCTGCTAAGCATAACATAAACTATGGTGAAGCATTGAAAAAGGCTGGTAAGGAATGGAAAGGGCAAGCCCTTTCAAACCCCCGGCGGGGTCGTAGGGGGAGCAGGCCCCTACAAGGAGGTAGTGCTAGTTTATCGGAGGATGTCTATTTGGTTTCGTCAGATAGAAAAGGGGCTGACGGATGGAAACCAGTTGTCAGCAAAGAAAAATCAACAGTATATGAGAAAGAAGGTAAGGCTATTGTAGCATTTAGAGGAAGTGCGGATAAGCGAGACCTGCTAACCGATTTCGCATTGGTAAAGGGAGTGTTAAAAAGAACGCCGAGATATAAAGAAGAGCAGAAGCTAGTTAATGAAGTCATAAAGAAATATGGTAAAGAAAATGTAGAGCTGACGGGACATTCACTAGGTGGCACAATAGCAAAAGACTTAAGCCGACAGACGGGCGTAAAGGCAACGACATACAATAAAGGCAGTAGCACGAGAGACTTTATGGAAGGAGTGATTGACAGAGTGGCTGTTAAAGTAAATCCAAAAGGTGAAAGGGCGAAGACTGCGAAGCTAACGACAAACTACCGAACTAAGTATGATCCCGTTTCATTGTTAGGGGCAACGGCTGTAAATACTAAGTTAGTGAAGCCAAAAAAAGGAATTCATACAATCAGGAGCTTCAGTAAGGGCAAGCCCTTACAATCCCGCGGTGGGGTTCGAAAGGGGTTTCCCCTTTCAAAGGCAAAAAAAATATATCTATGAAATTTTTCATTTAATATCCAAACGGTCTAGTTTCAATCGCATTATCTACAATACCTATAATATTTCTTTTGGTGTAAGTAAAGCTGAATATTTTTTCTAAGTATTCGCTCGTTATTTTTTTCTGTTGTTTGTCTCTTGTTATCTTGCTGTTCTCTACTATAACAACTTTACCAGATTTTTCAATTCGTTTAGCAATCAATTTTTCTTCCTGAGTCTTAAGCAACTCTAACAATTCATTCTTGCCGTTCTCAATAAGGTCGTCGTTTTTAATTCCAAGTCCGCAACTAATGACACTTAACATATTTGGTAAATTTAATGATTTATTGTTTTCATAATTCATACTAAAGCCTTTGACTTTCATACTTGCTTTGCCGTTATCTAAGACATATCCATAACACTTTGGTCCGCCTCCGATAAAGGTCATAATCTTTGCTCCGTGTAGTTCGTCCGTCCATTCGCCTAACAGCTTACCCGTTTTGACATCTGTTTCGCCTTTCGTTAAGTCTGTTGTATATATAACACTGTCGGTATCGTGGTATAGAACTCTGTTGCCTAGTTTGTCCATCATCTCATATAGTCTAATCCTCGCGTGGCAAGTCGTAAATAAAGCAACTACAATATTTGTTTTCACGGGGTCGCTTACCGCATCTTGTTTAAGGTCATAGCTCGCTTCTATTATTTTGTCGTTAATAATGTTTATGTTTATGTTATCGACTGACTTGTCGCTCATTAACTTGTATAAGGTATCTTTGTCTTTTATCATTTTGTTCTGAGTTTTGTTTTGCTTTTCGCCAAACTTGCCCCACAGGCTATTCAAGCACAACTTAGCAACCGCTCGCCTTCCGGGGTTTTCTTCTATTTTGTTTTCATCCATCTTAATACCCATCTTGACTTCCATACTGTCAATGTAGTTTCTTTTTTGTTCCTGTGTAATACAGCCATCAGGATATCCGCTTGACTCTTGTTTAACCTTTAAGAAAGTTTTTATGTAATCTTTGAAAAGGCTACTGCTCTGCTCCTTCCAGTGCCATACCTCATATACCTTAATTAGCTTGTAGCCTTTGTCTAAGGACTTGTAGATTTCAGGAGTTGCCCAAGTGCCTGTTATTGCTCGCTCGTTATCGGTGTGCTTACATTCGGTTTTCTGTTCGGTCATTCCGCACTTGTCGCATAAGTAATACATTAGCTTTCCTCTGTCCGCCTTAGGTAAAACGGGGTGTAGTAATTTTCTAGGCGGTAGCATCTTAACCTTAGACACTCCGAAATATTCTCTGTTTATGATTTTGTTTTTCATATCGCAGGGGACTTCGTCCCCCGCACCCCCTGGGGTGGGGTTGTAGGGGCTTGCCCCTACATTGTTCGGTCTAATGATTTCGTGGTGCCCGCTAGGGTAAAGGTCGTAAAACATAACGGTCGGATACAGAGAGCATATGTCAACGTATTTCGCATATTCGTTCTCGTGTCGTGATTTCCAATACAATGTTAGAGCATCCGTTCTACCTCCAAACATTGCTTCTCGCGGGTTCAGTCCTTCTTGTTCGGTAATTCGTTCATTAGTATCTTCTGCTAGGCTTTCACTCGTTTTCATTAATCTCCATTCACATTCCCAGATAATTACTAGTTTGCTGACTTGTTTGCTTAGTTCTTTTTCTCGTCTCATTGTTGCTTTGTATAGTTCTCCCATCGTCTTATTCTTCTTAGTGTTAATGGTATTGCCATTGAAGCACTTTGGACATCCGTGCCAGAGACATCCGTGAAATTCGTAAGCGGTTTTAGTCTTTTCATCCCAGCCGTCTACATACACATTTGATTGCCCTAAGTTAAACATCTTTTCGCCACCATTGAAAGCATGTTTGATATCCGTTTGGTCTAACCTGCTTCTGTAAGCTATCCATTCAACACAAGCCCGAGAGGTTATCCTGTTTTGCTTTTCTGCCTTCAACACAGCAATTGAATTCTCTGGCATAAACTTAGCCCGATACAAAGCCATAACACAACTCGCAATAGTTGTATATTGAAACGGGTCAATACCGAACTCTAGAAACTGCTTTCTAAAATCCATACATCCCCTTCTCAAAATATCAACATCGCTATGACAGTATTCAGCGATTTCCTTCCGCATGTCAAATGTGTTGTTTCTTTGGCTTTCATACCATTCTAAGAATTCCGCTCTTTTCTTATCTTTCATCGTGTCGTAGCCGTAGTGCTTTTTATGTGGCATCACACCAACATAATTTTTGTTCTTGTCAGTATTGAAGAAGTGAGGGAAGAAACCTTTTTTAAGTTCGTTCAATCCGAATGTCTTAGGAAAATCAGCCAACGGCATCGTAAGGAAACTGAGACTATCAATGAAACGGTATTTCTTCAAAGTCATCATCATTATCTTACCGCCTTGATAAATGACGAATGGCGCCTGTCCGTTATCCACTAACCACTTAAGAATAAACTGACAATCATAACCGCGACTGTTATGAGCAATGAATGTAAAGCCGTTGTGCTTAGATTCAAAAGCCCACTTACAGAAATCATCAATGTTCTTATGAATGACTGGTGGCTCCTTCTCATCGAAATACTGGCTTTCCGCATGATTGACAATGTGTTCGCCTGTGTCCTGTGTCGCTTCAAAGTCAAAGAATATGTATTCTCTGAAAAAGGTAGTATGTCTTTCTTCACTATTTCACATTGGTGTTCAAGTGGTTTTAGTTCCTTACAATTACGGCATTTCGCATAACCGCATTTGTGTTCGTCTTTCCTTCTGTAATTAAGCCCGCACGTAAGACATTTCGCCTTGATATCGCAATTCGTCCTCTTGTGGTTGTTGAAACATACAGTATTTGGAAACTTTCTATTACACGAATAGCAATCAGTCCAATTGCTTCTATCGTTAATACCCTTACAGTCTTTGGTTTCGCAGATATTACAAGTGGATTCGCAGGCGTGCCTTTCCATATAACCCCTTAAACATAACTCACAGAAATTCTTTTTACTTACCATAGACTTCATATTGGTTATCGCATCATAGTGGTTCTCTGTCTTAAGTATGTAAAGGTTCGTAAGTCGTTTGCCTGCCTCATCAATAAGGTCTGTCTTATAAACTATCTTATCAGGGAATTCAACAATAACCAGATTGTATTTAATGTGGCTAGCAAAAGTTTTAATTTCAGGAATACCGCACACATCCTGAATGACTTTCGCTTCTTCGTGTAGTTTCAAAGCCAATTCTTCCTGTATCTTTCGCCCCATCCTTATTACTTTGAATTTTTCGTGTTTTTCTTTTTTTGCTTTTACTACAACAATTGCTCTGGCCAAGCATATGTTGTCTGTATTATTAATTTGAATTACTCCTTTCTTTTTATATACATCCAGCTTATTAATTACTTGAAGCCTCGTCCCTCCCGTTGGCATTTCAACAGATTTCAAAACGAACCTGAACTTATCCATATTGGTTCCATTTTCGTCTGTATAAAGGCTTTCATTGCTTTGAAATAATGCTGACAATCTTTCCAAAACATCGCTGACAGAAATCTCGTTAATCCTTTTCAAACCCGTAGATACTGCTCCATAGTAATCTACAAACTTGATACTTAGACTTACCATACTGCCTTGTCTCTGTCTTTTGATAAAGTCATTCAGTATTATCTCAATGAACCGTAGAATATCATTCATGCTGAAAGAAGTGAAGTTTCCAGTAAGTTTAACCCAATACTGGCTTTCATTAACACCAAGCACGTGCTTCTTTCTATCAACATGATTGATTTCGTAGTTAGCATACCGCATCAGGTCTTTTACCTTTTCTTTTCTTTCTCTCACTTTCGCTTCGAACACTTTCCCTTCCAAAATAGGTAAGGGCGGTGCTACTGGAATAGGATGATACTCAAAATATACAGCGCCTCTTACTCGGTTCAAGTAATTCTGGGCCGTTGTTGTATCAACCTTATACTTTCTTTTATACCCCTCAGGTAGTATGTAAAGCACATCTTGACCCCTGACCCTTTTGATTTCATAATTAATGTTTTGTTCCCTAAATCTGTCCAACCTATACTGAATACCGTTGTAAGTGTGTGTCTCCATCGTATATATTGGCTAACAAATTTTTTTTGAAAATTAAATAATTATCTCAATCGTCTGCCCCCGCCGTGGTCCGCTGTGTGCCTCCGTGTCTCTATATACGGGGGGCCCTGTGTTTAGATGGAAATTAGGGCGGGGCGGGCGTGGCTGGCGGAGCGGGCGGGGCCGAAAGGGGCTCTGCCCCTTTCAAACCCCACAGTGGGGTTGTAGGGGTTTACCCCTACTGTGTGTGCTTGATTTCATATGTCTTGCTTTGCTACTCCTATTGATTTCAACTCCGCATTCACACTTGAAAGGAGTCTTCTTCCAATTCCTTTTCTTTTCTTTTTTTATTTCTTTTGTTTCCTTATCATAATTAACTTTCCATTCATCATACTTTGGTTTTACTTTTTCCTCGTGGTATTTCTTTGCTTCTGCCATTGCTTGTTCTTGTGTTCTTCGTTTTCCAATAGTAAAACTCTTAAACATCGTTTTACCTCCTTCTCTCCATTGAACTTTTACCATCTGCCTCTTTTCATTATTCTTCATCATAATACATCCTTTTGAAATTGTAAATCTGCGGGGAGCTTTGCACCCCGCACCCCCTTCGTTCGGGTTGTAGGCGTTTACCCCTACATTTTTTTCCGTGTCGTCGTTTGTCATCCTGTATGTGTCTCTATATTTATGACTTTAATTTAAAATACGAACTTATTTCCGTCCGTTGCCATACGATTTACAATCGTAGATTGTATTGTCCCCGCGGGCCGGCCGGAGTGTGTCTCTGTGGCGGGTCGGGGTATGTCGTGATTTTTGTGCCGAAGTTGCATATTGTATTTTTTTTGTTTGGGAGCAAATCCACAACTCCAAAACACAAAAAAACTGATTTTCTGTGTTCATAGGTTTTGGTGGAAGATTTTTTACCAGTCATCAATTGTTTTTGGTTCCGGGCTCATTTCCTTTTTATTTTGGTGTCGTAGGGGTTTACCCCTACATTTTGTCCCTGTGCGGGCCGGCCGGTGTGTGTCTCTGGGGGCGGGGGGTGTATGTCTTGAAAAAGCGTGCCCAAGTGGCACCCTGTACTATACTAATATTCAATGTTGAAAGCACACAGAACGTAGTCTGCAAATTAATATATTATCTCTTACCTGACCTGCACAGCAAAATTTTTCAGCAAAAAGCTATTGAGAGACTTACAGTGAAATGATTACCTGTTACACTAGTTATACCGGTCCGCACTCTGTTAGTCTGCATTTTTGAAGTGTCAGGCCAAACAGATGCAGACTCGTCATGCAATAAAGATTTTTTTCTTGGTCCGCAATTTACGGTCCGCAAAAAAATCAATTCTACTGTATCCTTTGTCTGGATTGGACCTAATGCCATTTTAATCCTGGTCTGTTGCCGCTTTCTTTTTCGGCTTCACTGAGCATACTATACATATACATACATGAAGCTTGCGCCGTCTTCTGTTCGCTAGATTCACCACCTAGATTCACCACCTAAAAGTGTGTCGAATGACATCCTGTGACACACACCAAGCTCATGATCATGATCATATAAAGCTTGCGCCGTGTTCTATTCGCTAGATTCACCACCTGAACATGTGTCGAATGACATCCTGTGACACACACCAAACTCATGTGATCATGAGCTATGATGATCATAATCATGATTAGATTCTAGAACTTCAAGATATATAGATCCTAACAAAAGCTTGGGCGAAACCTGTCTAAATCTCGCTGGTTTTCCCCTCCTGCCTGGGTCACAGGACCATGTTGCATTTGCCCCCTTTATTATAAAATACTGCGAAAAGTGTTATAATTTGATAAACCCTCCCATACATGGATTAACTATACCGAGGTGGTGACCTTCAAGTAAGTATCATATCAGAAAGTGCTTGTCTCACGTTCTACTACTACTTATACTGGCAGAAGAATATCAACGACTCCTTGTGCCTGTCCAAACGTATGATTAAATAATTAGACAGAGTTCACTCATAGCTCAACTGTGATCCAGACAAAAGATCTGACAAATGTCGAAAACCATGATGAACGAAAACCGGATTTCTTGGTGCGGTAGAACTGGTAGAAAGTACAATATAATTGTTGTGAAAGAAAAATCATGGCTGTTCAATTTTAAAAAAAGTACTCTGTATTGTTTGCTTTGAATGCATAATTCATGCACGTTATACGAAAGACTTGCGAATCGTTTCCGTGTGTAGGGTATCACATAATAGTACACATATTTTTTATGCATGTGTATTGTATGTGTATGTAAGTGAGTATGTAAGTAAGTTATGTAAGTAAGTATGTAAGTAAGTATGTAAGTAAGTATGTAAGTAAGTATGTAAGTAAGTATGTAAGTAAGTATGCATAAGTAAGTAGTCAATAAGTATGTAAGTAAGCATGTACGTATGTATGTATGTTGTATGTATGTATGTATGCATGTATGTATGTATGTAACATATGTATGTATGTATGTATGTATGTATGTGTATGCATGTATGTATGCATGTATGTATGTATGTACGTACGTACGTACGTACGTATGTATGTATGTATGTGTGTGTATGTATGTGCATGTATGCATGTACGTATGTACATGTGTATGTATGTATGATGTATATGTTTGTATGTATGTATCTATTATGTATGGAAAGGAATGGAAAGGAATGGAAAGGAATGGAATGTATGTATGTATGATTGTATGTATGTATGTATGTATGTATGTATGTATGTATATGCATGCATGCATGCATGTGTGTATGTATGTATGTATGTATGTGTATGCATGTATGTATGTATGCATGCATGCATGCATGTTTGTATGCAAGTATTTATGTATGCATGTATGTATGCATGCAGGTATGCTATGCATGTATGTATGTGTGCATGTGTGTATGCATGTTATATATGTATGTATGTATGCATGTATGTATGTATGTATGTATGTATAGCAGGTAGGAAGGTAGCAAGGTAGGCTAGGTAGGTAGGTAGGTAGGTAGGTATACAAACATACATACTAATTTACATAAATACGTACACGAAATGAATTTATAGCATACATAAATAAATGTATACATATACATACGTATGCGCATACGTAAACGTATACATATAAATACATACATACATACATACATGCATACATACATGCATGCATACATACATACATGCATACATACATGCATGCATACATACATACATACATACATACATACATACATACATACATGCACAAATACTTACACAAATATATACATACATACACAAATACATACATACATACATACATACAGACATACATACATACATACATACATTAAACCTATTCCTTGGGCCCATGATGAAAGCCATAGAAACCTTGATCGGCTCGTACCCCCTGGCTAAAAAGCCAGTTAGCAGAGTCCACCCCCAGACAAACACAAGCAACAAACAGAAGCAAACAATTGCAATGTGTGGGAGGGTTGGTATTCATCACCGACATCCCGCACCCTTTACCAAATTTTGCGTCCCTCGGGTCAGCCCAGAGTTCAATCCGGCCGGTCCACATCGCTCTTGCCCAATCGTAAAGCGGTCCGCGCATGTGGAGCGGGAAGCCTGTGGTATGACCAGAGGGCGGGATAGATGTATATATAGATATGTTTAATCTATGGGCGTGGCATAGCTTTAAAAGCCTTAAGCCTCCAAGATAGATAGATAGACAGACAGATAGATAGATAGATAGATAGATAGATAGATAGATAGATAGATAGATAGATAGATAGATAGATAGATAGATAGATAGATAGATAAGTACATAGGTACATAGGTAGGTAGATAGATAGATAGATAGATAGATAGATAGGTAGATAGGTAGGTAGATAGATGAGATGTCGCAAAGGAATGTAGTCCTTGCAAAGGAACGCAGTTTCACATCAAACAATAATTTGTGTACTGTGCATGTGTCCGGGATGGGAATCACGGGTAGACTGTGTTCTGGAAAAAGAAGAGGAGGAAGGACGTTGAAGAAAAAGGCAATCTAGGATAAGAGGGAGTGCGGATTGGAGTTCTTCTTCAATGCCTTTCCATTCGCTTGGTGTTGATGGCAATACCAGGCGTTTTCTTCTTTCGGTTGGTTCTTTCGGGGCACTTCTTGTCCGATGGACGAAATGGGAGTATGTCTCGGCGTCAACACAGTGGGTGGAATCCAGGTTGATAATGCCGGGTTGCGACTTGTAGTCCGGATGGACGTGCGCTTTTGGGCTCTTCTTTTCGAGGAGGCCCGAAAGGTCTTCGTAAGGGTGAACATGAGCAAAATCTTCTCCAGGGGGTCAGGCGGTGCAGAGCACGCACTGGGAGGGTGACGGCGGCCACTCCGGAGGGAATAGCGGTGCGTCGGTAGGTTTTCGCATGTAGTTTTTGTAACTTGCGGCTTAACTTAGGGGAAGCAAGCCTCTTCGTTTAAGCCAGGGTTGTCAGCCCAAGAAGAAAAAGGAGAAAGGTTTGGTTGCCGCGCTTTATCGCCGCGACGGGGTCACATATGGATGAGATGTCGCAAAGGAA
>WBZZ01006980.1:22500-40000 GCA_019918135.1 Paulinella micropora | reverse complement strand
CAAAAGCACCCGACGAATCGGCCTTCAAGATCCGCAAAAACAAGTCCGCGCTTCGTCCCTGGCAAATCCGTTTCACTTTGTGTGCGAAGGGGAGGAGGCTATGCAGTTGGTTTCGACATGACTACTCAGGTTTGACGCACACACGCCAACCTAATCCGGAAAAAAAGAAAAAAAAAGAAAAAAAAGTGGCTCGGTTTGACGTGGACAGGAAGAAGAGCACAAGCGACTGCAGAGGGCACAGAGATTTAAATGTCCAGTCTACAAACCTGAGGTCCCCTAGAATAACTAGCAACCTAGTGATGAATATCCGTTGTAGTCATCATTCTCCTCTACTCTCTTCTAAATCTCTTTTCGCCATCTCCGACAATCGAACTCTACATCCGTTACTTACCGCATTTTATGTCCACGTGTGTCCCTTCGATCTGTGATCCACCAGATTGTGCAAACGGAAGAAAAACGTCGGCAGCAGGGTACAAAAGAATCAACAGTCCAGACTAAAGGACCAACAGCCCAGCCACCTCAGGTCTGATTCGATGGCTGTGAAAGGATGACATCCAATACACCCCATGATAGGAGTCTGCCACGGAGGGAGAAAAAGAGAAACAGATGGACTTTGAAGCTTCCCACTTCATGGATATAGGTGCTAGATGACAACTAAAGCTCCATGCTTATCTATTTGTGTGTTCAGACGTGGAGGGAGACGAAAAAGAAAGTGTTAATCTTGCATTGGAGCGACGCTGGGAGGTGGTGCATATATATGGAACGTAAGTGCCCTATCCAAGGCTAGTCTCTGACAAAGAGCTCGGGGCAAGATCATGAAACACTTGCATTTCGGTGTCTGGTTCCTTGTTGCGATCTTGACTCGTCCCTGCGTTGCATGTAATCTCTATGTTTCTTCCGTGTGACTCAGGCGCATGTTGGTCAACATGTGGGATACAAAGAAGGTCACCCGTGATGCATGCCTGATTTTCTCCCTGCTGCAGCTCGTTCCGGGCCTGTCTTCCTTCTTAGCTCTTGCAGTATTCAGCATGTCCTGCTCCTTAGGTCTTTAAGTATTTTGAAGGCTACAGTCCTCAGCACGTGGAGTGGATTAGTGGTTTCCGGTGCAATGTGGTTAGTTCGATTATGTTGCCATGCGTTGCGTTGGCACCCGATAATGTCCTTCCGATCCAGGCCTTTGCGGACAAAGGCGCTGCGAAAAGGGCGCTTTACAACCTATCAAAACCCATCGGACAGGATGGTATGTTATTGAGCTTTAATTTGTTCTGATTCGTACTGCTTTGTTGTGTACTAGGCAGCAGCGGAGATGGTCTCCCAGAAACCGTGATGGGACTAGAGGTGCAAGGATCTAACGCGGCCTTGCTGCAACCTCCCTGTTTTCATGAAATGCTGTGCCTCGTTGCAGTCGATTCAGCCTGAAGACTTGCCCTTCGTCAACTGGCGAGTCGGTACAGTTCTTGCTCATACGTGACTGGTTTCACCGTCGCTGTACAGGCAAGGGTCACAACGCAGCCAAGCAGTAAGCTACTGTCATGTTGTACAACTCGTGCACTTATTGGGATTCTTTAGCTGTACTTTCTTGATGCGCGTAGCAACTGTAAAGGACGTCAAGCCACCCAAAAAAGAGCAGGCTAGGTCATGACACACTTGAATGACCATCGGTGTGCAGCCTTTTATTATTATTGTTATTATTATTATTATTATTAATGGACACCGTGATAGCCCAGTGGTCAAGTTCTACCATCTGGGCCCTGTCGCCAGTTCGATTCCCGTCGGTGCCACCAGTGTTTTCATTGAACATACCGATCCGTCTGGACCAGTATTTTCATTGAACATACCGGCCCGTCTGGAAGTGTTGGAACTGCCCTTGCGGGGGTGTCATTAGAGCTTATCGTCAATTCTTCGTACTCCCCTCACGGGTGAGACGATGGAGGCGCATGTGCAGAAATGCATCAGCCATTGACAGAGAAGCACTATTATTATTATTATTATTATTATTATTATTATTATCACTATTATTATTATTTATTGCTAAAAAGGTTAAAAGAAAGCGCTCTCGATCTGATGCGAGAGCATAGTAACGAATATGTCCGTCCCAAGTTGGTAATCGAGCTGCACACATGCCTTCAAGTTGTGTTTTATTATGGAATAGGAAAAAGAGGGCGTCATGTTGAAGCTGGGGGAGAAAACAAGAAGGTATTCTTCATTGGGTTGGGGGTCCAGTAAGCACAATACAAATCAGGTTAGTGAAAAAGAAGCAGGTCACGAGACGGGAAAGGACGCCCTATGCAAGGTTGATCTCAACTGTAGCCACCCAGCCTGGACGAACAAGCATCAACGGTTGTGCTTAGGCCACGGCATCGGAATGAACAGGGAGAAGCTTCTCGATCGGTGGACATGGATCGTAAGACCCGCATGCTCTTGAATATTTCCAAGTCGTCTCATTTCTGCAGCTATTGAGTTGACTGACGCTGAAAAAGCGGCGCGGGAGGTAATTTGCCTATCTGACTCATCCTATATATATATATATATATATATCCTATATATATATAATATTATATATATATATGTAGATATACATACATACATATATATGTATATATGTATATGTATGTATGTATGTATGTATGTATGTATGTATGTGTGTGTATTTATATTTATACTTATACATGGATTATGTATTATATACTTATATAAATATGTATGTATACGTATTATGTATTATGTATTATGTATTATGAATTATGTATATTACAAATTGTATGTATAGCTTGTTTTTCTGTAGTATATTGATTTCAATACGCCTCCATGGTTGCAAACAGGCTCGTGCTAAACGCTTCAAACTCAAGTCTGCAGAAACCAGCCTGCCGACTGACGAAGAAGTCATGGCTGAGATCACAAAAGAATCTGAAAGCTAGTTTATATTAATATTGTGGGCTTCACAAGCTGGGCACTGAAATCAAGCATTTCTGAGTGTGATGACTTTTCAGTTAAGTTTTGTATACACCAGCTCCCTGTATGCTCATTTTTATATTTCTGATCATTAGCATTCAAGGGTGCAAGACAAGCAAGCTTATTTTCAACGTACCGAGAATCATTTTTAAGGGTGCACGACAATGTGTACATACATACATACATACATACATACATACGTACATACGTACATACATACATACATATACATACATACATACATACGTACATACATACATACATAAATACATAAATACATACATACATTACATACATACATACATACGTACGTACATACGTACATACATACACACACACACACAGACACACACACACACGCATAGACAGACAGGGTAACGTTGCTACAGGTAGGATAATATTGTCCTAGCCATAGTAATTTATTATGCATATCGTCCTAGTCATTTATTATACATGCATAGATTTTACACAGATTTAGCAAGTTTATTCAGGAGAGGACTGGAGGCAGTTTATCGTCATGCCCAGGACTGCCTCTGCCTAGCCCTTGGACCTGCCAACGAACGGCGATTTAGGGGTTATTAATAAAAAAATATCTGTAATGTATTAAAGTTTTCTGTTTTAACCGGGGTAAACGTGAAAAAAACGTCATGAAAGCAGTTTCAGCCATTACAGTGCAGCCTTGCAATTTTGGCTCAAGCAGGTGATTTTATGACATATTTTCCGGAACTGACGTAATCAAACACACTATTAATACAAGTAGCGGTGGAAACGAGAAGGAAAGTCTTGAACCGGTCCGGAAATACGAAAACGTTCAGGCAAAATTAAAACAATAAAACAAAAGCACTGAGGATCAATTTAATGAAAAAAGTACTTTCGAAAAATATGACATACTAGGCTTCAAAAACACTGCCCGAATCCAAGTGTATTACTGGGTAGCAGCGGGACTTGAAGAGCAGGGGCGCCATTGTTCACCATCATGGTCTTGCCAACCGTCGTGGCATTCTTTGGAGCAGAAGGAACCCTCCGCGGACAAGCCATCCTCCTTGTCGCAATCGCCTTCCTCTACGCCGCAGGTGCCAGAAATTACATTGATCGCACTGGAGTCCCCATCTGGCAGCGTGGCGCCGGTCAACCATGGCCCTTTGTGAACCGTGCTGTTGCATTTCTGGCAAATGGCATTGGCAAACTCCCGCACGTTAAACGTGGCCTCGCACACGCAGCATGTGGCGTGGACAGAAGACTTGTTTCCTCATGCTCCAATGTGCCGTAGCCATGCTTTTCAAGCCTCTTGTCTACCTAAGAATCTGTTAGACCTATTAATATAATTAACCTGGTAGTCAGTATGTGCCGGCATACGTTGATTAGGTAATTACACTGTCACTCACGGACCTAATACCTTTACACTCAGGTTTGCTGAGGGATTCCGTTAGAAGCCACGATGCTCAGCAATCGACACTTTAATTCTGAAGTAGATAGCACTGAGAACTGACAAACTCAAAGGTAATGACGAAACTGAACTTGATAAAGTCCGCCGCGAATGTAATTATTACACAATGTTTATCGTCCAATCCTGAAATGCCAATATAGACCGTTACGTCCGTGACCATTATTGACTAGAACTATACGGTCATTCGACTTTACGAATAAATTACTTACCAGTCACAAAGCAATTACTAACAGTAAACGTAGTTATCCTACCAACGCTGCCCCTTAGTTCTATGTCAATGAGCAAATTACCAATCAATACATCTACGATTAATAACTATAAGAAATGCGATAATGTCCATCCCAATTAATACTGAAATGGTGTTTGGTCACAAAACTTGTAAGTACCCAACACTGTTAGTCCATCGTTGTTGCCTCGTTGTCAAGTTGACATCTCGACTTTGTCGATTAAAGCTTCATCAAAGGTCATCCAATGTGGTTGTACTCTTACGTAACTGAATTACATTACTGACTCTGCGAGTCACATATAATTAGTAAATATTGCCATTCCGCCAAAATAAAAACTAATCCTTGCGAAGACCGCTCTGACGGCTGATGTCCATATCCCGCTCTTGCCGCGATAACGATTGATGGTGGAAAGTCCACACGCCTCGGTCTCGCGCTCGACTTCTACTTCAACGGGAACACCGTCACAAGATGCCGCTCAAATACCTGCGCATGACACTTCCTGCACACTTCAAAGAGAGAAAACTCACAAAAGAACAACATAAGTTGACTTTGCGTAAATTTACGTATTTATGGTTAGTTTGCAGACTTGAGATATAGGATCATGGATTAAGTGTTACCATAAACTTACTAATGAGATATTCGAATTGATCCTTAGGAACATGTTTAGTTAGTACGTCTGCAATTTGTTTCTTAGTTCCTACTTTTACAAATTTAATCTAATTGTCTCTCTGTGCATGATGAATGAAATGAAGTTCTAGGGGTAAGTGTTTTGTACGTGGTGTTGACATTCCCCTTTCTGCTGCTAAGATAGTTTGTGCATTATCTTCATAAAGTTCTATCGGTCCTTTCTGTGCTATATCTAATTCCTCCGTGATATGTCGGATAGCCAATCCTTCCTGTATACACTCCGCTGCTGCGAAAATTTCAGCGTCATTAGAACTTAGTGCAATTCTAGTTTGTCGCTTTGACAACCAAGCTACCGCCCCCGGTCTCCTCCCCAAAGTACTACATATCCTGTACGTGACTTTCCGGTTTTCTTACAGACCTTGTGTGCTGCATCGGGCCAAAGAGTAATTCGCGTGTATGTCCTTCCCTCTTGCGATGACTTAGGCCCGTGAAATGCAATACCGCGATACGAACCTTTCAAATAACTGAAGATCCTACCTAACATAGCATAAGCAAGTCCTGGATTTACTGTTTGCATTACACTAGCTGCATTTAGTGCTTGATCAGCATCTGGTCGTGTCATCTTAGTTAGGAACAAAAGTTTCCCTACTAGACTAGGTATCGAATATTTCTAAGAGCGCTTGTTTCTCCCATGGGCTCAGGCTCATGTTCAGCACTTGGAGTACTTACTGGTCTAACATCAGCATATCCTACATCCTTGAAAATCTGATTCTGATACTTATTCTGATGCAATAAAATGCGTCCTCCTTCTTTCTCTATTCCTTTAAACTCCTTAGTCACTCCCAAACGCTTAAGAGGATAAAACTTTTCTAGTTTACTAGCGAAACGATCGTATGCTCGTTCGTTAGGAGCTGAGAAGATAAGATCGTCTACATGGAAAATACCTATGATAGCATCTCTTACTGGCTTATCCTTTTCTACGAACAAGCATAAATCTGAGTCTAGTAACCTGAATCCTAATTCCTCTACCTTAGGGGCTAAAATTTCATACCATCTCCTACCAGCTTGCGGAGCGCCATACAGAGCTCCATCTACTCTCCATATCATGCCTTTATTCTCTTCACTGTCTATCCCATCGGGTGCATAAGCATAAACAGCATTTTTGAAGTCTATACCGTATAGCTTATGTTCATGCCATGCTGCAAGCTTAGACAAAAAGAGTAATGAGCGATGCGCGGCGCAGGGTACAAATAATTGATCTGGGTTATAGCTAACTCCTGGCTCTAGCATGTCTCCCGGCAAAGCTAACCTTGACTTAATCAACTTACGTCCTTTATTGTCTAGTTTGACTTTATGTACCCACGTGAGTCTCACTACTTTTACTCCTTTTTCTTTGCTTCCTTGGGCTTACCCACGTGTAAGTGTTAAAAGACTTCAGAGCTTCAATCTCTTTATCCATTCCGGCTTTCAACTCTTTCGCAGTTAAACCCTCATCAACGATTGCCTTTGGTACCTTCAATGTCAGGTACAGTAACGCAGTGGTATGATCCTCTACGATACTTTCTGCGGACATCTCGGGGTGCTCTAGTTCTCCGACTGGTATTATCCTATCTATCCGATACTTTCTAATTTCGCTATCTAACATCTTTTCTACCTGTCCGTCGTCAAAGACTACGAAGTGACTGGGCTTAGGCATCTTACGGACTTTAAGACTTTTCCTTCTCTCTTAACTGATCGCCAGTTGTCTCCATATTCTTCCTTTGCCCATTCTTCTCCGAAAGCTACTCCCGGCACACTGACTCTCTCTCTCTCTCTCTCTCCTGTCAATGTGCTGCTTTTACTGCTGCCTTCTATTCTGGAGGTGGTTGTGTAACTGGTGTCCTAACCTTTGCTTCTCCTTTCCCTCTCATTATGTTAGCTGATGTGATTTTGTCACTTTGCTCCCAAGTGAGGCCCTTATTAGGCGCGTCTCCCTCTACGTACCTCCTACTAGGGTGGTCTGCTTCGGGGCTTTGCGCCTCTAACGATGTGACGGGTGTTAGCCCATCATCCCTGTTGTCAACTATTTCTGCCTTTGACTCTGATGGGAGACCGGAATCTGGACCGTAAATGCCCTTATCTTCCTGTTGCTCCTCATGCTTGTCTAACTCCCCCTCAACCTTAAGTTCGGGTTCGTTTGTTGGCTGTTCTAGCTGACCGGTATCACTACTCTCCCCCCTCAGATTCCTCGTCGTCCCATCTGACTTCTCTGGGTGGGTGAGCCTCCTTACCAACTATATTGGGGTCAAAGCGTACATTTCGTACATTAGTAATGATCTTGCGACCAACGATTCCCAAACTCTGTATAGTTCCTTAAATACATCGTACCCAAGCAACATCACGCGTTTTCCCCTATAGTTTCCTTTCCCTACCTGCTTTCCTATGTACATTACACCTAAACATCCTATAATACCAGGCTTCAGTTGTCGGATAGCTGGCTTGTAACCTAGACATTGCTCAAAAGGGGAAGTGCCCTTTCTAGGTCCTGTCGTGGCCGGCAGAATGTTGTGCAAGGTTGTGGCGGTATGTTCCATCTCTGCCCAAAACTGTGCAGGCAAGTTAGCCTCGTACCGCATGGCCCGGGCTGGTCCGGGTGTGATGTCATTGACCTTCTCGGCTATAGGATTGCCATCTTTGTCACCTGGAGCACTAGTCTTCCAAATGAATTGAAGGGGCTTCCACCACTCTACGATTTCAGTTGGGACATCGAACTCATTATCACAAGTGATCTGTCTGACTTTCCTTCCTGTCTGCCTCTCAAACCATGCTACGGCTTGCTTCAAACACTCTACAAACTCGTTCTTATATCGTGAGTAAAAATCCTTGATGTACCCTGAGTAATCATCTGTTACGCAAAATTTATAGTACTTATCGTGAATTGACATGACCGCCCATGGTCCGGAAGTATCTACATGCAAAATCTCACAGGGCTAACTCACTCTCCTAATTCTATTAGTCTTAAATCGGGGTAACACTTTAGCTTTCCCCATCATACAGGCTTCGCAAAATCTGACTCTATCCTCGCTTCCTGTCACTTTTCTACCCATTGCCTTGCCTAATGCATAGGTCTTTGGTAATGCTTTATGACCACTACACTGATGCATGACATAAATGTCAATCGGTTTGTCTTTCTCGCCTTTCTCAGGATACATAGCGTATAGCACGCTGCCTCTAGCTTCCTCGTCCTCACTTACTCTCGCTTGCTTGCTCTCTTTTTCTCTCTCTCTTTTACCTTAGGGTTGTAACGCTCGTTTATGTTGAGGGGCTTATCCTTTTCATTGTCCCAGCGTTAGAGCATGCCAGGTGTAAGTCTCCCCCTCACGATCACGTCATTCTCTTTTATTCTTATGGGGCGTTTGAGGATTAGAAGTTGCCCGTTCTGGTGAATGATAGACCGATGATGGTTGTGGTCCATGTTTCCTGTAGACATGATGTTGACCGGTGCCCTAGTGTCTAACAACATATCTTTCTTTACCAAAACTGGCTTTCCCGATCCATCTATTCTTGTCAGTCGTGCTTCCCCCATGTCTCTCACAGTCTCCCCTTTTCCTGTGACTAAGCTGACGGGTTCTATCTCTCGAACGTTGCGCAAGATGTGTGGTGTACAGGCTATGTCTCTTGACGATCCACTATCCTGTACTATCATCTTCTCTTTTCGACCTACCGTCGTGCTGTCGTCTACCATGAGGTTGTGATCCTGCTCCTCATCCTCCTCATTCTCTTTCTTCTGGAGCCTGTCCTTCCTTTCTCTCTCGAATCTCTCCTCATACATCCAGTCAAGCTCTTCTCGTGCTTTGCAGTACTATCTATAGCTTATGGGTATTCCTGCTCTCATCTCTTCAGAGGTTCTAGCGTGTTCTAGGTTTTCAGGATCATACTCATCATCCTCCTCTAGGTCTGAGTGTCCCTCTATTTCCCGTCTCTTCCTATCGAACTCTTTCTTCCTCTGTGCTGCCTATTCCGGGCTGAAGAACTTGTGTGCATCGCCTGAGTGTAACTTACGCAAACATGTGTTCAATGTACCCCCTCTCGCTTCTACCTCATGCCATATCTTTATCAAGTGGGGCATCGATCGCACTATGACAAGGGCAAATTGATTGTCGTGATTCTTGGCTAAGTCGAGTATGCCATAATCTAGTATAGCTAACAGTTCTGAGTAAAACTCGTTCTCTTTGCCGTCCGGGTCGTAACACAATCCCAGAGTCTTTCACTACTATCGGTTCTGCTCCCTTCGTCAGATAGCAACCTAGCTATTTCAGTCTTCTCAGGTCTTGGATGTCCTTCGCTATGTCTATACTCACACTCCCACTTAGCTCTTTCCTAGCTTTTGTACTTTGAGTGTTCTTAGCTGTTCTTTTCTCTATGATTGTCTCTCTTGTGGTCAGTGGTGTGCCTGCTGCATGCTTCAGAAATACTTCGTTAACAGCCCAAAACACATCTGTCAACAGTCCGTCTGCTTCAGCCATTCTCTCTCCCTCTTTCTTCGTCATTCTCACAATGTCTCCTGTCTCATCTTTCATTATACACAGGTTGTTCAGCTGTTCACTTATTCTCTTAAAGTCTTCAAAGCCTATCACATTTCCGTGTTCTGTGTCTCTTTTACTGCTCTTCCCCACAAATGTATCGTGTGTGTGTGTGTGTCACTCGCTTGCTGTGCTTGTGATTCTACACTGTCTCCTACTCTGTCTAACGGGGACGGACCTTGTGGCAGTAGCGATGGGGGGCCAAGACTTCCCTTCTCTTGTCCCTCCCGTAGTACATGCTCATCAGCCTCATCGAATGCAATCTCTTTTTCAGCTCTAGTCCCGCCGGTCCTTGCATCATTCCCTGGCAAAACAGCATCATTCCGCGAAACTGAACTAACTACTTTCTTACCGGGTTTTTCGACACTTTGCTAGTCTTTTCCCCCGATATTTGTGGAACTTAGCGAGTCTTTCTTCCCGGGTTTTGCCGTATCTTTGAGCGAAACTTGCTGTGCACTCGCCCCCTTTCCCTCCCTCTGTCTCTGTATTCGTATCATTTCACTCTCTGATGGAAAGTCACGGGAAGGGAGTGGGCGACGTGATGGGTCTTGTAACAGGTCAATAGACAGAAATAGAGGTTCTTGGCGAGCATGGTACCCGCACAAATCTGCATACGCTAGCCTTTTTGCTTCCTCACCCCTTACCCCAACTCCCCCCCTGTCCAAACTTAACCCCACACTGTTCTCCCTTCCAGTTAAGCCCTTGACAACGAATGGTTAGTGCCCCCCCCCGGCCTGTTGTGTTGCTCTGAGGAGTGGATGTAGTGGGATGTGGTGATTCTTTCTTTGTCTGTTTAGAGTTCTGAGGGGGTGTGGGTGTCGGTTTCTCTTGTTCTTTCCGTTTCTCTTTCACTTTTGATTGAGAGGGTTTTAGTTGCAATGGTGAGGGTTGCACGCGTTGCGTGGGTGGTGAGGTTGTGAGGGCAGGAGTTTTTGTAATACAGGTGTCGGGGTGTTGAGCACTAGTGAGAGTGCGTTGTGGGGGGCTGTGGGGTCTCTCTCGGAGTGTGTTTCGAGCCAGTGGAGCACTCGACAAATCCCCCCCTCACGGGCTCCAGTGGGTTGTTCCAAGGGTTTATTGTCACTTTGCTCCGTTTGGGGCTCACTTTCCTCCTCGCCCTCTTGCTCAGCTTTACGAGCAATAATTCTTTCCCCACTTTCAATGTTGCCCTCCATTGCATCCTCTCCACCCTCCATAACGACTAGCTCGTACTCTTCCTCTTCAGAGCTGTCTTCCCCCTCAGACTTATCTCCTTCTTCCTCTTCACCCTCCTCTCCTACTTCTCCCCTCATTAGAGTAACCCCTTTGGCTCCTTTCTTTCGAAACTTGCCATTCTTGTCTCTTTGCTTTTCTTTAGAGGAGTTAGAGTGAGAGAACTTTGAACTGGTTCGTTTGGGGTTTGACTTAAGTTTGGGGCAAAAACGCTTAGTGTGTCCAGTTTGGTAGCAGTGGTAGCATGTTGCCGTGAGCCACCATTCCTGCTCTGAACTGTCACTATTCCCATTACCTTCGCCTTTTTTTCCTTTCCCGTTCTTTGTCCATTTCTTATGTTTCTCTCTCTTTCCTCCTTTCTCTCCTCCCTCTCCCTCTCCTAGCAGTAGATTCGCTCCCTTACCCTCTCTCTTTCTCTCTTTCTCCTTCCTACGTTCCTTTCTGAGTCTCTTCTGCTTTGCTTTCCACAACACGTAAATTTCTCTTGCCGACTCTATCATATCATCATGGGTTGGCCTGCTCGCTGCTGCTAATCTATAATGATCGTTGAGGTATGCAGGCCCATAGGCCTCATGCTCTGCTAGCTTCTCTAACAACCCATTTACTGCTTACTCTGGCTCAAAAGGCTTCCCTCTCAGGGCCTCAAGCCAGTTCTTCTGCAGTAGATGTTGTGTTAGATACTCATCCATATCCTCTGTCGGTCTCGGTCTCATCTCTTCAAATGCTTTCTCCTCTATATATCTCGCCGCACCACTTAGATTACCTTTTTGCTGCGAAGAAATTGAATTACTTTCTCAGAATGCTGTTGTTACGAGAAGTTGGAACATTCTGCAGCGATGCAGATACTGCTGCTCTTCTCCAACATACTCACTGTAGTCCCTGTTGGGTCGAGGGATGGAGGCGCATGGCCCTCGGGCTCAGCCATGACAGATCAATATATATATATATATATATATATATATATATATATATATTATTGTTATTATTATTATGGACACCGTGATAGCCCAGTGGTCAAGTTCTACCATCTGGGCCCTGTCGCCAGTTCGATTCCCGTCGGTGCCACCAGTATCTTCATTGAACATACCGGTCCGTCTGGAAGTGTTGGAACTGCCCTTGCGGGGGTGTCATTAGAGCCTATCGTCTATTCTTCGTACTCCCCTCACGGGTGCCACACTTCCAGACGGGCCGGTATGTTCAATGAAAATACTGGTCCAGACGGATCGGTATGATCAATGAAAATACTGGTGGCACCGACGGGAATCGAACTGGCGACAGGGCCCAGATGGGAGAACTTGACCACTGGGCTATCACGGTGTCCAAAATAATAATAATAATAATAATAATAATAATAATAATAATAATAATAATAATAATAGTAGTAGTAGTAGTAGTAGTAGTAGTAGTAGTAGTAGTAGTAGTAGTAGTAGTAGTAGTAGTAGTAGAAGTAGAAGTAGTAGTAGTAGTAGTAGTAGTAGTAGTAGTAGTAGTAGTAGTAGTAGTAGTAGTTGTAGTAGTAGTAGTAGTAGTAGTAGTAGTAGTAGTAGTAGTAGTAGTAGTAACAAATCGGTTGTTGGTGGTGTGTCGTGTCAGTTCATGGCGCGGCTGATTTTGTTCTGGTCGGGCTTCGTTTACATCCCCGTAGTGGCGCCAAGACAGAAACCGCCCGCCGAACTGGCAAGAGTCGTGGTCGGCACGCTGATTATTGTTATTGTTATTGTTATTGTTATTGTTATTGTTATTGTTATTGTTATTGTCATTGTTATTGTTGTTGTTGTTGGTGTTGTGCTATTATTATTATTATTATTATTATTATTATATTATTATTGGAACTGCCCTTGCGGGGGTGTCATTACAGCCTATCGTCAATTCTTCGTACTCCCCTCACGGGTGAGACGATGGAGGCGCATGTGCAGATTTGCATCAGCCATTGACAGAGAAGCACTATTATTATATTATTATTATTATTATTGGAGTGTTGACTGTGACATATTTGAGGGAAATCCCGATGAAAAAACCTAGTCACACTTGCTAAACAGAGTTCCAGCCCAATGGCCTCAAGGCGTTAAACTGTGACGCCAACTCATAACCCTTTGGTGGTAGATGCTGGGGAGGAGGGTCGTTGCGCGCGTAAAAGATCTTAAACTCCGCATAGGCTGGTTGATAGCCCAGGACCCAGCAGACACCAGATTGTTATGGGTGGGGTTTCGAGGCAGCTCTAGCAACCGCGCTTGGTGTATGCACTTGCACATTCGGTGACGTCTTGCAAGAGGTTGCTGGGACTGCGGAATAACCTCGGCTTAGTGCAGTCTTGCCCTCAGGAGCTCCATCGGTGGCCCCGATCATCAGGCGAGAGACTGACACGGGGGGGTGGAGGACCTCGAACAAGGGTATTGGAGGCTTATGTCCGTTGAGGATATGCCATTAGCTGCATCAGTACGCCTCAGATATAGTATTATTATTATTATTATTATTATTATTATTATTATTATTATTATTATTATTATTATTATTATTATGGACACCGTGATAGCCCAGGGGTCAAGTTCTACCATCTGGGCCCTGTCGCCAGTTCGATTCCCGTCGGTGCCACCAGTATTTTCATTGAACATACCGGTCTATTTCTGGACCAGTATTTTCATTGAACATACCGGCCCGTCTGGAAGTGTTGGAACTGCCCTTGCGGGGGTGTCATTAGAGCTTATCGTCAATTCTTCGTACTCCCCTCACGGGTGAGACGATGGAGGCGCATGTGCAGAAATGCATCAGCCATTGACAGAGAAGCACTATTATTATTATTATTATTATTATTATTATTATTATTATTATTGACACCGTGATAGCCCAGTGGTCAAGTTTTATCATCTGGGCCCTGTCGCCAGTTCGATTCCCGTCGGTGCCACCAGTATTTTCATTGAACATACCGCTCCGTCTGGACCAGTATTTTCATTGAACATACCGGTCCGTCTGGAAGTGTTGGAACTGCCCTTGCGGGGGTGTCATTAGAGCCTATCGTCAAATCTTCGTACTCCCCTCACGGGTGAGACGATGGAGGCGCATGTGCAGAAATGCATCAGCCATTGACAGAGAAGCACTATTATTATTATTATTATTATTATTATTATTATTATTATTATTATTATTAGGGAGTACATAGGCCATCTGTCCCTTTCCATGGGCTGATTGGTATAAAGCTCCTAGAGTAATGTTCCATGCAGTCACTTCCTTTATTCTACCGATTGGTGTGGAGACTTTCCTTATGGAATGGAGGACTGGATGCACATGGCCTTTTGGCTCAGCAATTAATAATAATAATAATAATAATAATAATAATAATAATAATAATAATAATAATAATAATAATAATAATAATAATAGTGCTTCTCTGTCAATGGCTGATGCAAATCTGCACATGCGCCTCCATCGTCTCACCCGTGAGGGGAGTACGAAGAATTGACGATAAGCTCTAATGACACCCCCCCCCCCCCCCCACGGGCAGTTCCAACACTTCCAGACGGACCGGTATGTTCAATGAAAATACTGGTGGCACCGACGGGAATCGAACTGGCGACAGGGCCCAGATGGTAGAACTTGACCACTGGGCTATCACGGTGTCAATAATAATAATAATAATAATAATAATAATAATAATAATAATAATAATAATAATAATAATAATAATAATAATAATAATAATAATAATAATAATAATAATAATAATAATAATAATAATAGTGCTTCTCTGTCAATGGCTGATGCATTTCTGCACATGCGCCTCCATCGTCTCACCCGTGACATCGTCTCACCCGTGAGGGGAGTACGAAGAATTGACGATAAGCTCTAATGACACCCCCGCAAGGGCAGTTCCAACACTTCCAGACGGGCCGGTATGTTCAATGAAAATACTGGTCCAGACGGATCGGTATGTTCAATGAAAATACTGGTGGCACCGACGGGAATCGAACTGGCGACAGGGCCCAGATGGTAGAACTTGACCACTGGGCTATCACGGTGTCCAATATTATTATTATTATTATTATTATTATTATTATTATTATTATTATTATTATTATTATTATTATTATTATTATTATTATTATTATTATTATTATTATTATTATTATTATTATTATTATTATTATTATTATTATTATTATTATTTATTATTATTATTATTATTATTATTATTATTATTATTATTATATTATTATTATTATTATTATTATTATTATTATTATTATTATTATTATTATTATTATTATTATTATTATTGTTATGCTTATTTAACTTCTCGAATCTTAGATTTTTTCTCTTTCCACTCAATTGCTATTCGTCTTCCTCTGCCTCCTCCTCCTCCTCCTCCACTGCCTTCTTCCTATTCCCCCCCCCCCCCCTTTCCCCTGATTCCGTTCTCAAGCGCCGCCTCATTTCAAGGGTTGAGTCCAACCAGCTCAACAAGTCTCGTGATATTTTCGACTTTTCTGAGCCTGCGGATCCCTCTGATTCTCATGTCCAACAGCTCTTATCCGCTAAGCTCCTTTGTCGCCCTGCTGATGCGCCTCCATTGCCTTATCCTCCTTTTCGTACTGTACACGACCTGAGTTTAAGATCATCATCGCTGCTCCCCGGACCCTTTTGCATGATAATGTTGTTTATGTCTATGGTTGGTCGCCTCGCCTTCTCTCTTATTTACTTAATGATCCTCATTGTCAACCGTGCCTTGTTCTATTTGTCAATCATATTGCAAATGGCAACCTACCTGCTTCCTCTCTTCGTGCTTTTCGTGTCAGAAAGGGTATGGGGCTTTGGTACGGTGCTCCCCCTCGTAGGAAGATTAGGCCTATTTCTTGGGGCCCTGCTATTTTTATCTTGGCTCACACTGCTGTGTGCTTGCGTATTGCTAAGTCCGATGCTGATGCTGTTGCTGATGCCTGCCCTAGAACACTTGATCTTTCTCCCACTCAGTTTGCTTTAGGTGCGGACGGAGGCAATCAAGCAGCGGTACTTGCTACTCAGGCTGTTATTTCGTGTCCAGGCGCTCTTTCACCCACTGTTATTGGCATAGATGCAGAAAATTTCTTCAACAGCAGATCCAGGGATATCATGCTGGACCGTGCTTATGCTAATGATAAGCTTGCTCCTCACTTTGCCTTTATTGATTTACAGTATGGGCCTGGCGCTACTACTTATATTGTTTATTTTGCAAAGGATGGCTCTTCACCGATTCTTAGTCTCTCTCACGATGATGGCTGTAATCAGGGAGGCACCTTGTCTATGCTTCTTTCTTATAACAGTGTTGTGAAGCAGACTCATGATGCTATCGAGCATACGCGTTCTGCTGCTGTTGTCTTTGGTGATAACTTCACCTTTCCTGCCTGTTCCGCTTCTGATGCTATTCAGGCAGCTCGTGCCCTCATTGCCTCCTCGGAATGGGATCAAAGCTTCTCTCTTGACTTTATCCTCTGGCCCTCTCGTTCTGATCCTCCTCATGAACTTGTTGACTTTTACTGCTGAGCATAACAAATCCATTGATATTGGCTTTGTAAATTGTTAGGTGGTGTCATTGGTAACTACAATTATGAGCAATGGCGTTCCTCTATGGCTGATGCTGCTGTTGCTAAGGCTTTCTCTCGTATTGATGCTGTCTTTGATGCCCTTTCGTCTCCCGATGTTTCTCATCAGATTTCCTACCATATTCTCTCTCCCCTTCCGTCCTATCTGATGCATACCCTTCGTATTACTCCTCCTGCTATTCTTCTTCCTATTCTTGACAGATTTCATCAGCGCCTTTTTCGCTCCGCTCTTAACTGCTTTGGTATTTGTCCTGCAGCTTTTGACTCCCTTCCTTCTTATCTTCGCCGTGCTGTGTCGTTTCAGCTTTTTCTTCCGTGTCGTGTAGGCGGATTCAAGCTTCCTGATCTTCCCATGCTTGCTCCTATTGCTTATGCTGCATCTATCTCTCAGTCCCTACCCCGTATTCTCCCTATTCTGCGGATGGCTGCTTCTGACTATCTCCCTTCTATTGACCTCCCTCCTGACCTTGATCTAGACCCGAAGATCCTGCTCACCCTGTGTTTTTAGAGATTGCTCCTACGATTGATAGGCTGCGTTTCTCACAGCGTGCTTTCCCCACTACTTCTCATTCTAATTCCTCTCCTCTTCCCATCCCCTTAAATAAGTTGCTTCCCATGTGCTCTCCTCTTGATGATGTCTCTGATCCTATCTCCTTCTCTCAGTTTTTTTATCATTATTCTGATATTTCCTCTCCTTACCTTTCGGAATTCACTCAACTTAGGGGCCGCTCCAAACATGATGCTCATCTTCAGAGGTGTTTTGCCTCTCTTCTTAACCGCGTTAGGCACTTCGATTGGCTCACATCTATTGACTCCTCTGCTCCTCTGCGTTACTGTGTTCGGATTAGATGTCAAGGCGGCGAGGTGTCTATTCCACTTACATGTCCTCCTATAGACCGT
>WBZZ01006980.1:0-15000 GCA_019918135.1 Paulinella micropora | reverse complement strand
CGTAAGGGATATCAAAATGTCTAGAAAAAATATATATACATGTGGTAGAGGTGTGTGAAACAAATGAAAAGAAAGGTGAAGGTCAGTTTTATGCGTAGAAATAAATCTCCAAAGTGTCCATGGGCCCTGGCCACCGGAAAAGTCTGGTCGGGGTGGCTGAGCCGCGGAAGTCCCGGGGAAAGAGGGTTATGTTGCTAGGGTATGATTTATTCAGAGAGTTATATCGTGTTTGGGACGGTAGGAAGGTCATAGCAGTACTCAGAATTTGAGCAACTCAGCATGCTCATTAAAGAGGCATTTACCGACTCCTTTCAGAGTCCACCGGTCCTGTCTCACACAGCTACCAAAGGGAGGGAAGGCAATTTAATAAAGAGATTTCTGACAACTACAGCACGACACGTCGCAAAACTAAGCCTCTAAGTGTAAAGGAACTTTCAAATAAGGTGGAGGGCAAATATAATGACTGTAGATGATCCCTACTTATCTAGAAATTTCTACTAAGGCTGATTAAGTTAATACTGACACTAGAGTGGCAAAGTATAGTGTCCACTGCATCACTAAATAATTAAGTGGAATTAGTACTGTCCATCCTTATGACAAATCAAACTACCCTAGTAACGGTTAGGGTAACGTCGGAAATGAAATAGGAATAATGCTCCCCCTTAGTTATTTGTCAGAACTGTCACTATACTCAGTCTAGTCTAACATTGTAAAAAAAAATTCAAGCGCTTCCCGTAAGTGGTATCAAAAAGTCCAAAAAAATATATATGTATACATGTGGTAGAGGTGTGTGAAACAAATGAGAAAGGTGAAGGTCAGTTTTACGCGTAGAAATAAGTCTCCAAAGTGTCCATGTGCCCTGGCCACCGGAAAAGTCTGGTCGGGGTGGCTCACCCGAGTCCGCCTAAGTCGCGGAATTCCCGCCGCCAACGGCCACGATCCCACGATCCGATTGCCACGCGCGTCCAGCTCAACACCTATAGGAGAGGACACACTCGCACAAAAGAGAACACAAAAAAAAAAAAAAAAAAAAAAAAAAAAAAAAAAAAAAAAAAAAAAAAAAAACATCGGTGAAACACCCATAATCATTCCGGAGATTCCGGAATGATAACCGTGAATTTGGACGGTTCAATAAGACTATACGAACTGATCACGTGGCAACGGTTTACTAAGTAAATCACCTATTTGCTTTTTTGTGCTGACTTCAATAAACTTTATCGCACCATCTCTTTGTGAATGATGTATGAAATGTAGTTCGAGAGGCAAATGTTTGGTGCGTGGTCAGGATAATCCTCGTTCGCCTACGAGAATTGTTTGGCTATTATCATCGTATAATTCAACCGGACCTTTTTGCGGAATTCCTAGTTCCTGTCTAACATGACCTACAGCTAGACCCTCTCTAATACATTCTGCTGCTGCAAATATTTCAGCATCATTCGAGCTAAGGGCTATCCTACTCTGTCTCTTAGAAAGCCAACCTATGGGGTCCCCCCCCAAATAGAATTACGTATCCCGTACGTGACTTTCCGGTTTTATTGCAAACCTTATGGCCGCATCTGGCCATAACGTGACTTTTGGATAGGATTGACCCTCTTGCGAGGACTTAGGCCCGTGAAATGCTAAACCGCGAAATGAGCCAATCAAATACCGCAACATCCTTCCTAACTTCCATGGCATAAGTGACTCCCTTATCTAAGGTCTGCATAACACTAGCTGCATTGAGCGCCTGTTCTATATCCGGCCAAGTCATCTTAGATAAGTAAAGAAGACTACCAACAATAGCGAACTTACGCAACGCCGCATCATCGAACATAGCTAAGGGCAACTGATCTAGTGCAGGGGTGCTTACGGGGCGGGACTTATCATACCCAAACTCCCTTAACACCTGTAACTGGTACTTACGTTGATGAAGGACGATTCGTCCCCCTTCCTGTACTATTTCAATCCCTTTGAACTCCCTTGCAACTCCTAGCCGTTTTAGTGGGAAATGCTTCTCCAAAGCACTTGCAAAATCTTCATACGCCTTCTTGCTAGGCGCCGTAAAGACTAAGTCATCTACATGGAAAATGCCCACTATGGCTTCTCTTATGGGCTTGTCTTTCTCAACAAACATACAAAGATCTGAGTCTAAAAGCCTAAAGTCAAGCTCCTCTAACTTCGGGGCTAATATCTCATACAATCTACGGCCTGCTTGCGGCGCGCCATGTAAAGCACCACCAATACGCAAGATCATCCCCTCATGCCCCTCTCTGTCTATCCCGTCAGGAGCATAGGCAAATACAGGGTCATGCATTCGCGCATTTAGGTAGGCATACTTAAAATCAACACCATACAGCTTATGGCCATGCCAGGCAGCAAGCTTTGCAAGCATTAGCAGTGAGCGGTGGGCGCGCAAGGCACAAATAGTTGGTCAGGATTGTAACCAACACCTGCCTCTAACATACTATCACCTCTAAGCGCTAATCTAGACTTAACGAACTTACGACCTTTCTCATCTAGCTTGACTTTATGTACCCATGTCAGCCTAACTACCTTGCTAACTCCGGCCTTTTGGGCCGTCTTTGGGGACACCCATGTGTAAGTCTTGAAATCCTTAAGGGACTCCAATTCCTTACGCACGCCCTTAAGCACATCCTTAGCGGACATGCCCTGGTCAGCTACATCTTTCGGGACACGAACGTTCAGATACAACAAAAGTTCATTCTGTTCATTCATGCAACAATCATAAGACAACATGACAGTCTCTCTCTCTCTCCGACAGGCAATACGGACTCTTGTGGGATAATGGCGTATTTTTTATTTCAGAGTCTAACATCTTCTCTAATTTGCCCTCAAAATCAACAAAGTGAGAAGGTTTTCTCTGTTTACGCACTTTTAATCTCTCTGATGGGTTGCAGGGGTGTCTTACTACTCCTCTACGTTTAACTGAGGACCCTCCCACCCCTCTTCGTACATCTCTCTTGCCCAGTCCTTGCCCCACTCTGCAGCGGGGGCCTCCACTATCACACCCTCTAGTACTTGAGCTTGTTTGGGCTCTTTCCTCTCTCTTGGTTGGTTGGTTGGTGCAGTGGGCTGTTCTGTCTGTCGTCTCTCTCTCTTTGTGTGGACTATGTCGGCGGCTGATATACTATCGCTCTGCTCCCATGTTACCCTTACTAGGCTCTTTGTCTTCGTAATAGGCTCTCCGCTCATGCTCTGCCTGTGGGTCTGAGGGATCTGTGCCTACCTGTGACTGTCCTAGCTCTCTCTCATGCGTGTGTGTGGGTGAGGTGGCGGGATGGGGTGTTTCTGCCTGTGTGGTGTCGATGTCCTGTGTAGGTACACTATTTGTCTGACTATCGTGTGGTGTGGTGTGTTTGAAATCTGGGCTATCATCCCCATCATCCCCTCCATGCCCCTCAACATCATCGCCATCATCGCCCTTAACCTCATGGGTCTGTGCTTGTGTGTGAGTGGGTGTGCGAGTCTCATCATTATCAACATCCCTGTCCTCACTCTCATGGGTTTGTGCTTGTTCGTGAGTGGGTGTGTGTGTCTCGTGAACATCGACATCCCTTTTCTCACTCTCCCCCTCAGAAACCTCACCATCCCACTAAACTAATCTAGGGGGATGTGCCGCCTTTCCAACCACGTAGGGGTTGAAACGGGCGTTTCTGACTCCGGCTATGACCTTCCTACCGTCCCAAACACGGTATAACTCTCTGAATAAATCATACCCTAGCAACATAACCCTCTTTCCCCGGAATTCACCCTTCTTACCCTTACCGGTGTACATGACTCCCATGCTGCCTACCGGTCTCAGCTGTGTAACTATGGGCTTCCGGCCAAGCAACTGAAAGTATGGCGACAAACCCTTACACGGCCCACTAGTGGCCGATAAAATGTTGTGTATCGTAGTGGCGGCGTGCTCCATTTCGGCCCAAAAGGTTAGAGGCAGCTCTGCGTGATGCCTCATTGCCCTTGCGGCCCCGGCAGTTATATCGTTGGCCTGGGGTTACCGTCTTTATCCCCAGTGGCTGATGTCTTCCAGATGAACTGGATAGGCTTCCACCACTCTATAACTTCTGTTGCTACATCAAACTCCTGATCACATCTCACCTCTCTCACCCCATTTCCTGTCTGTCTCTCATAGAACGCTATCACCTGCTTGAAACAATCTACCCACTCGTTCTTATGGGCTAAATAATAGTCCTCAAGAAAAGGTGAGTAATCATCAGTAACGCAAAATTTATAGTACTTCCCGTGTAGAGAACGGGTAACCCATGGTCCCTCTGTGTCCATGTGCAAAACTATCCCAGGCTTGTCTGCCCTTTCTATCCTATTAACTTTAAATCTAGCTAACACCTTTGCCTTGCCTATCATGCAGGACACGCAAAAAGCTACCTTGCTCTCATCTCCCACTAACTTAATGCCTAATGCATTTGCTAAAGCTTTCATCTTCTTTATATTATGATGTCCACAGCAATAGTGAAACAATTCTATATCTACCTTCCTAATCTTACCAGGCTTGCGGGGATAGGAGAAATATAGCGTCACTGCCCCCGTTTTGCCTTCTTTCTGTATAGTCTCTCCTCTCCTTTTTGGGGCTTTGCTAAAGCTTTCATCTTCTTTATATTATGATGTCCACAGCAATAGTGAAACAATTCTATATCTACCTTCCTAATCTTACCAGGCTTGTGGGGATAGGAGAAATATAGCGTCACTGCCCCCGTTTTGCCTTCTTTCTGTCTAGTCTCTTCTCTCCTTTGTGGGGCTTCCCTCCCCTCCTACCCCCTCTTTTCTCTCCTCTCTCGCCACCGGTTCGTAACGTGTATTGACATCCAGAGGACTGTCCTTGTGACGTCACTCCTGCTCCCACTTGTGTGGCCTATATATCCACTAACTAGCCTCCCAACCCCCTGCAAATTGGCTGCAATGTTAGGGTTAGGTATGAACTAGTTCGCACAAACAGACTTTGGTGCACAGCACTCGTTTTCGTTTCTATGTCACTTATGATGTGCTCCTATGTCCCTGTTGCACTTGGAATTCGTGGGGACAAGCAAACAATGACAGAACAAGTGTGTGTTGTTGTTAGAAAACGAATTTGGATGTCTGTCTAGTCTGTTATGGTATGACAGATAGGGAATGTGACGTGGTTTGTAGGTGTGTGAGGGTTCGTTACGATGGTTTTCGTCCGTTCCCTTTTCCACCCAACCAACTACAATCTACCCCCCCTCTCCTATCTTTCTGTTATGTCCTCACACTGTGGTTACTGTTTGCAGTGTTGTGTGGGAAGAGGAGATAGCAGGTGGGTATGAGGTGTCAACGGGAATGAATCGTGAGTGTCAGTTGGCAACACGGTCTCTCCAACATATGTGTGTGGGAAAACGTGAGCAAATTATTTACAAAAAAACACACGTCAGAAGATAATTACACTTTTTTTAGGGTCATTTTTCAAGAAAAATTCCCTCTAAAAAAAAGTGTCTTCGAGCACAAATCGCTATTTTTAAACATCATAAGAAATCAAAGAGAAATCGAAGAGAAAATCAAGAAGGAAGCGAAAAGAATAATTTAATTAATTATTTTACATTTATATAAATATATTTATATTAATATAATACAGAAGATGTCAAGATCAAAACTGTACGAAGGAGAAGCAAGACGAAAGAGAAATAACGAGAAAGCTCTCGCATACTATTACCGCCACCAGGAAAGGTTGAAGGAAGAAAGAAAAGCAAAAACATTAAAGCAAAAGCATGAACTAGAGGAATACAAAAGGAAGATACAAGAATTGGAAGATAGACTGAGTAAAATAACTGTCTAGGCTATATAGTTCATTTTTTTTGTCCCTGTAAAAATATTTTTCATCTAAAGATATGCGGGTCATATAATAACGGTAAAAACATTAATTAATTATTTTTAAAAAAAGTATCTTACCTAACATATACATAACGGTAAAATGTCAAAACCACCTCTACCACCAAGACCAAACAAGCAATATGTTCAACTTCTTCAAGCTAAGGCTAAGCTGAGAAAAGTTGAAACGAAAGATTAAAAAACCGCCGAGACCTTTTATCTAACATCCGTAGCAATACGAGAGCAAATCTCCGCGAGGCTAAGACGCGAGAAGCGAAGCGGCGAGATTAGAGTAAACGAGTACGAAGTTAGGAGTGATAACCGGCTGAACTCTTTCACATTCAAATTTAGGGACTTAGATATAAGCTTCTATGACACTGACGCTCTAGAAGAGAAGGTATTGATACCCGCTATAAGATATGCTAGAAGGGAAGGGATGACGGCTAATGCGTATGTCAATATATCTATAACATACTCCACAGCTCCTGCTAATGAACGATACGACCACTATTTAAAAAAGAAAAGTTTCAATTCATTTCAACTCCGTCAATACGATACCGTATTTATGGATGCTCTGAACGAGTTCAACATAAACAATATTGAAGCCGGAGAGAATGGATATGAAAGAACCATACGATATGTGGAAATAACCATAGTTCAAGAAAACGGCGGAGGATGTTATGAAGGAAAACTGAAAAGAGGGAGAAAGTTGAAGAAGGTAAAAAGATATCTCCGCCAAGCAAAAACAACAACTGCTTATTCTTCTTATGTAAGGATATTCTAAATATTAAACAGATGAACAAGAACCGCTGTAATAAAGTCCGAGCCGAATTCAACCTTCCGCCAAACTCCCCCATACCATTTTCAATAGCAGTCCAAATATTGAAAAAATATGGGAAAGAAGGGAAAACATACGAAATAACGGACCACGTTATGAAGGAAACAGTCAGCACAAATGAAGAAGGAGAAGAACCCGACAAACTAATCTTTTTAGAAAATAACCACTATTACGGATTGGTTAAGCAATTCAAGAAGCGGTGCGAGGATTGCTTACAATTATACCTGAAGAAACATACCTGTAATCTTAACAGGAAAAAATATGCGGATATTAGGTTGAAGAAGAATGGTAAAAGACACCTCATAACTAAGTTCCACACGGAAGAACAAATAAACAATGACCAAATTCTCCATTACGATTTGGAATCATTTAGAAATAAGACGCGAACGGCTACGATATCCACGAATGCTACATAGTCGGATATACTCAGGGCTCTGAGGGTTTTAAATACATAGCCTGCAAAGATTGTATAAGGCAATTCGTAGACAAACTAATGAAACGAGGCAACCTTATAAAAGCAGGATGGGAGCCGAAATGTAAAAAGGACAAACCGCCCGTTCTATATGTTAATGATTTTAACGGAGCGAACTTTGACCACTACTTCATACACCAGGAATTAATTAAAAGGGGTATTAAGATTAAGTCTTCAAAAATTAACAACGGCTCTATCATCTGCTTAGAGTTTGAAAATGTTAAGATGTGGGATATGTGTAAGCATACTCAAGGAAGTCTGAAAGCAAATCTTGAAAGTATGGGGTGCTCAGTGCTTAAGGGAGACTTTGACCACGACAGGGCGAAGAGATGAGAGGATATGGATGGCAAGACGAGGCAGGAATGTCTGGACTATCTTAAAAACGATGTTATGGTTTTGAAGGAATTGTATGACAAATTAAACACGACGATTTTTACAGCTCATAAGGTCAATCTAACTTCATACATTTCAACTTCAAGTCTCGCTTTCAACATATGGAAAAAATATGTAGACGGTAAATACGAAGTAAGACTTCCAACGGTTGAACAGGAAAGAGCATTTAGAAAAGCGATTATCGGCGGAAGGACTTACCCGTCTAAGAGGCGATTCATTTCAGCTCAGTATGAAAGCTACCTACAAAAACAGACCACCTTTGACGACATAGACGATTATCTCGTGGATGCCGACGTCGTCTCTCTATATCCAACTGCGATGTTGTTAGCTTTTATGGTCGGCGACATTGTTGAAACAATCGGACCATTTGACCCGCGGAACCTTCAAATCGGCATTTACAACCTTGACTACATTTCTCCAAAAAATATACTACACTCCAGAATCGGTCAGCGAGACCACATGGGCTCCCTTAAATGGAGATTAGAGGATATGAAGGACCAATGGCTTACGAGTGTAGATATCGAAGACATGGTAGCCGAAGGTTATACCGTCCGTATTCATAAAGGATACTACACCGTAAAATCTGAATGTGTCTTTGCTAAATACATAGATGATATGTTTAAGGCGAAGGAAAATGCGGAGAAAGGTAGCCCGCAGTATCTGCTCGCCAAGTTGTTTATGAATAGTCTATACGGTAAGATGATACAGAGACCAATACCATCCATTACAACATATATACAAACTAACGAAGAATACTGGAAATTCTGGAGTAGTAATCAAATAACTGACATCGTTAAATTTACGGACCAACAAGGAAAAGATTTATGGCACATATAAGGTCTACCTCGTAATCCAATCTTATTAGAGAGTAGCATAACGAAACCTTCACACTATGGGGCATTCATACTCGCATACAGCCGTCGCATTATGTTTAAGTATATTAAGGAAGCCAACCCGAACAGAACCATCACCGATGACTTTTACTATACCGACACCGACAGCCTCCACATCCACGCGAGATGTGCGAGCCATATTAAGAATATTGGCAACAAGCAACTGGGCTGCATAAGCGACGACTTAGGCGATGGGTGTAAGATTATAAGAGGTATATGGATAGCGCCAAAACTCTATATGTTAGAATTTACAACCCAGGATGCTTTCACCGCTGGTATGACCAAAAACGACCTCAAGCACATATCAAAAGGGGTTCATATAGAAACGGCTGAAAACGGCGTTAAAAGATACTTCCACTTTAGGGGTAAAGGCTTAGATGCTCAACAACTAAACTATGATGTATATGATAAGATGGACAAAGGCGGTAGCATTGAAAATGTAAAGGGCTTTCAAATGAAAAAAATACACATTGATAGAAACAGCAAACAACAACAAGTCCCGCACTTCAGCATTTTGCATATGACGAATGTTAAAAAACAAGTTAATGAGAATAAATGGGCAGGTCGTAAGTTTACAGCATCCCGCTTGGGTTTCACATAAAAAGTTAATCATAAATATATTTTTTGGCTCCTTTACCTTTGAAGCTCCTAATCGTGTGAACGCCTCTCGTCGGTTTCACTAACTTAGTATTTACAGCCGTCGCCCCTAACAATGAAACGGGGTCGTACTTAGTCCGATAGTTTGTGGTTAGCTTCGCCATCTTCGCCCTCTTCCCTTTCGGGTTTACCTTGACAGCTACTCGGTCGATTACTCCTTCAATGAGGTCTCTTGTGCTACTGCCTTTATTGTATGTGGTCGCCCTTACCCCAGTCTGTCGGCTTAGGTCTTTTGCTATTGTCCCGCCCAGACTATGACCCGTCAGCTCTACGTTATCTTTACCATATTTCTTTATAACCTCATCAACCAGCTTCTGCTCTTCTTTATATCTCGGAGTTCTTTTTAATACTCCCTTTGCTAATGCGACATCGGTTAGCAGGTCCCTCGTATCCGCGCTTCCTCTGAATGCGACAATAGCCTTACCATCTTTCTCATACACTGTCGATTTTTCTTTGCTGGCGACTGGCTTCCATCCGTCAGCCCCTTTTCTATCCATCCGCGACAAATAGACATCCTCCGTCAACTCGGCATTTCCGCCTTCTTGTCGTTTGTATTCTTTGCTCGCCTTTTTCAATGCCTCCCCGTAGCTTATACCATGTTTGACAGAGTAAGCCTTTACGAATTTAATCCACTCGGACATCCTATATTATTTATTTAATTTTTTTCCTCCCTACTATATACTCCCCCCTACTATGTCCACTCTCACGAGACTATGCGAAAAGTTTCAACAACTATCAATCGAAAGTGAAAATAAATCGTTTTCTCTTGCCGATATTCAAAAGGTAATACACGACGAAATAAAAGCTATTGAAGAAAGAAAAGCATCTCAACCGAAAGACGTGTTTCATTTCGGCAAATATAAAGGCAAAAAAATAGAAGACATCGCCAAGATTGATAAGCCATATATTGAATGGTTGGTCCGTCAGCCATGGGTTCAAAATAAGGATGAATTGAAAAAGTATTTATGATTATAATAAATAAATTTTATGTAATATATACAATGAGCGAAGCCGAAGCAAAAAAAGAAATTCCTAATGAAGAGGAAGAAGCAAATAAAGTTCTACAATATGGAAAATATATACATAAAAAAATTGAAGATGTTGCCAAGATTGACAAAGAGTATCTTGAATGGCTAGTTCAACAACCTTATTTTAAGAATAAAGATGAAGTAAAAAAGTATTTACATTAATCTACCTCTAATATTGATTTCTTTTTTTATTATTCGCAGTATTGCTTTTTGTTTGTGAAAGTCGCTAAACTTGGTAAAATGCGGTTCTTTCAAAAGGTTGTCTTCAACTTCTACTTCTCTATTAACTTCTAGATATTGTTTAAGGATATCTTTGAATTGTATTATGTCAAAGTGATGGTCTACATGGACATCAACCCGCTCATATATATCGCCACTTATTTCGCATATGTATCGGGGTTCCACGAATACATCAACAGCCATAATATCTAGATATTCTTGTATTTGTGGTCTTATCGTATTTCGACTCGCATCTTTTACCACTCTCACCATTTTTTTTTCGCTAAGCCCCATGAGGTCGACGCAGCAATTCCACGAAAACTGCTTACCATTCGCACGAAAGTGTTTACTTCCTGTCGTCAAATTACTTTCAACATCAATGATGCCATCTTGTATGCCTGGATGATGGGTTATAAGATCTCGCACGAAATCGCTATCTTCTGGGTTCAGTACTTCTCCATCAGCGTATTTGCTTATAATTCCTCTTATGTGGGTTTTGATAGATGTTTTTGTAAGAAACCTCTTACCTCTAATGATGTATAACTTACGACGATAAAACATATTACTATATTATATTAGAAAAAATTATTGATCTTCAATAAAATTCACAATAACATTAACATTTCCGCCGCCAGTTCCAGAAAGTGTTTTTTGGGTGAATGTTAAAACATCACTCGGCGACAATTGAATATCATAAGTTCTAAGGTTGAGTATTTGACTTGACCCGCTCGTAATATAAAGCTTTAGAAGGGTAGTGCCCCCAGCGATGGTAGATGCTTTCGAGTCTGTATCTACAATAGAATATTTGGTATCAACATCAGCAAAACCTGCTCCTGTTAATGTTCCATTTAATACTAATTTTGCGATAATTGTTTTGCTACCTCGTTCGTGATGCTTATCAATGTAGGATACACAGTTGAATAGTTGGTTATGTTAGCACCAGCACTATCAAAAACTGCTTTATTCCTAATACTGAATACAGGTCCTTCTATAGCAGTCGCCGCCTTGGTTCCTTCAACTTCGTTCGTTATACTCGTGTTTATGTTGTTAGCTCCCTCAATAAGCATACTAACGCTCGCGGTTTTAAGGTATTGAATTCCTGTGTCGTTATCATTTCTCATCACCGCAGAAAATGGTAATGAAGTGTTTTGCAGACTCACACCGAAATTAGAATTAGCATATCTTAAAGTGTGGATTAACTGAAATTCTCCAGTGGTAGGATTCTCAATATAAAACCTTATAGCACCAAATCCCAAATACTGAAACGAAATCTGAAATACATTTCCTTTTGTGAAGTCAATAACAGGCATAGCTGCGCTTCCATCGCAAGGGTCATCCCAGACTGCTTGATTATAACGGAAGCTAGCACTCCTTTACAATGAAGAATATTCATTCCTTAATTATAACATTTATAGAAATAGAAGCCATTATTTAATCCACTATCTCCTATCCCGATAAATGAATAGTAGTCCTTAGTCTCATCTGTATTCCATAGAGCTGTGAAACGAGTAAGGACACCCATACCAGTTCTGTATTTAATTCTTTTTTTGCTTACCAACTCCGCATTACTCGTTGTGTCTGCTTGAGTCTTCAACTCCGCCATATTGCTTGAAAATGAAACGGTAGATTTCGTTTCGGTCTTCGTCCATATTCGTGTGTTTATTGTATATGGGAAAATCTCCTGGACGACGGGCGTTAATTGACTCGTTATTGCTTCGCCGAAAGCGGTTTTCATATTATTGGTTTCAATGTGTCCGTCATACCCGACCTTTAGGTTTACAAAGTCTCCGTCCGGATTTTGCGCTATCAAATTTCTCTGATGAGAGGTCATCGTATATTATTGTAAGAAAAAAAATAAATTAACTTTCAAAAATTAATTAAGACATAATAATTTCAATTCCCTTAACAAGCACGCTTCGTTGAAGAATAGCATAAGTGTAATGGTTGAGATTGTTTCCAGGAGTGGTAGAAACGAACTCATATCGCCTCTCGGTATCTAGACTCAAGCCGCTTACCTCATAGCCGTCAGTATCCTTATCACACAGCGGGCGGTTGTTATCCCAAGTATCAACATGGAACCAGTTGTAATGATAGACATCGGAATTCAAAATAGCACTTCCCTTCAACTTATCCTTCAAAAGCATATAGTCCTCATTCTCAGATGTGTCAATATCAAACTGCTGAAGGCGGGTACCATCAAGTGTTGTATAATAAGTAATAATTTTCGCATCCGCCCCTGTTATCATTATCAAAAGCGGTATTAGCACTCTCAGTGTTGTTGAAAGCAGAAGTGTATATGCGACGAATTCTCTCACCCTGCGAGCGGTTCATCTTAATGACATAGTTTTGTTGTCCCGTTTGAAGATTTTGCTTCCACGAGATAGGGTATTCAATCTTAAATGGAAAGCCCTCACCCGCAATCTTTTGCTGGACACCAAGGATGACATTCGGGTCGGTTTCTACGGACAGGAACAAGTTCAAGTTTGAAACAGTGGCTCCGACAATAGTCGCAGTGGCTCCGGCCGCCACACTCTTCGCATCCGTTTCATAGAAGAAAGCACGGTTAGTTCCTTCCCACACAATTCGCATGTCAAAGATTTCATTGAAGCCGATAGTCTTATCCAATTCAAAAATAGTGCCAAATGGCATACCCAAAGGAAGTTTAACATTGATAACTGGGTCAGCAGCCGCATTAGTTCCTCCTTCAAAATACTTGGCCTCTTCATATGCCACATTAACGAAACTAGCATTACCAGTTCCATTAGCAACGAGCAAGTCATTATGACGGCGCGCTGTAATAGCAGGATAGTCAAAGGCATCAGCCAGTTCGGCCTGTATGGTAATAGATAAGGCACGAAGGTTGTTTTTGACGGTGTTAATCTTTCCTTCAAGGTCAGTAAGTCCAGCATTTATGTCTCCTATAGCATTTCCAACTAGAGCGGTATGTGCCGCAATATCAGCAACTGCGGCGGTTGCCGTGGTGTTCATAGAATTAATTCTAGCATAACTTGTTGCTTTTGCCGCAAATGTAGTTGGGGCATTACACTTTTGGAGCATACCTCCGCTAGACTGACCCGCCCCGTGATTTTCAAGTGCCATAAATTTTTTATAGCAAGTTTCAGGCTTCCATACAATCTTTGTGTAGTTGCCGACATTTTGGAGATTACACAAATACAAACCGCTTCGGGTTCGCAATTCAATTGTTCTAATCATAGACAAACAATCCATAAAAATACGATTATAACCCACAGATGCTGCAGGAGTGTAAGTAACAACACAGACCTCGCGAGGTTCAAAGGCCGAGTAGGGATTTCAAATGTGCTCTCATTTCCTCCAGCAGTTGTGAGAGTAATATTCGCCAACCTTCACGGCTTGTGAGTTTATTCAACTCATACTTTCTAGTAAGCAGTTCCTTTGACTGATGAACAAGTTCGCCACCGTATTGGACTGACATTTTTCTTTTTTAGTTTTGTAGTTTGTAAATTAACAGCACTATATCTTATAGATAAAAAAATAAATAATTATAAAATACCTTAACGAGATTTTAACAAATTAAAAAATGATGAAAATAAATTAAAATAATTCGTCTCGCGATAAATTAACAGTGTCATTACAACTCCCAAACCGTTGAGGTTAATTGGTTGGTCGTTTTCGTCAGTCAAGTAAAACCGATACACATTATTTGAGTTTGTAAATAGTCGTCTTCCGTATTCACTTCCAGAGCCATCGTAGATAACAGAGCCGAACGGGATTTCATTCGCGGTATATATTTCTTGGATCACATGGTTATCGCCTTCGCCGATGGTCCGACTGTAGATACAATGTTTTTTTGCCCGTCAATATTATGACATTTGGAGACCTAATGGTATTATTGATGAAGAAATATGTTGAATCGCGGTCAAAACCCATTACTTCGTGGACACGAGTTTCGGTGTCAAATATAAACCGCGGTTGAATTCCTAGGCTGCCCGCTACGGTAAACAATAACTTACCGTCTTCTGGGTCTGTATTCGTGTTGTTGCTTGTTATTGTGTGTGTGTAATGGTTTGGACTGTCTGCGGTTAGCAGTTCGGCCAGCTTATTTTTTAAGTTATTCATTGTGTAGTTTCCCTCGGGTATCGTAATGAGCGCCTCATATCCATCTTCACTCAGAGTAAAAGTGTTATAAGGACTTGCCACAGAGTAATATGATTTCGGAACATAGATATGAAATATTTTACAATGTGTCGGATTGTCTAACCCTTTCATATCGATGGAGTGAGTGAAATCGCTGTCTGTGCCGTTTATCCTATTTTTGCTATTTATGTAATAGATACCACTACTTCGCCCGCCTCTATAATCCATGAAAGCTTTCGAACTCAAAAATACTATATAATATATGAAAAAATATATTTTTTGTTTTAATTACCTACCACAACGGAGGGGGTGCGCTGTTAGATGAAAGTGTCAAAACCATACCCGTTCTGTGATTTCAACTTTTCCACTTCCTTCTCTTTCAAATCAGTCCATCCGCTGGCGAATTTAAATGTAGTTCCTTTCGCCCGCTCTAAAAGAAACCGCATCGAGTGCCATCCGCAGGTATCACTTGTATCACTCTGTTGTTTTACTTGATTGACCTTCATTAATAAATAACTATCAGGACGGCTTTTATCTAACAGCTGTTTC
>WBZZ01006979.1:10000-36609 GCA_019918135.1 Paulinella micropora | reverse complement strand
GATTTAATAAAATCATTAGCAAAGAAATATGTTGAATTTCTATCAAAACCCATTACCTCGTGAATACGTGTATCAGCATCAAATATAAACCGCGGTTGAATACCTCCGTTATTTGAAACACTGAATGTTAATTTGCCATCCTCCGCTTCTGTGTTTGTATTGTTGCTTGAGACAACATAAGTATAGTCATTCGGACTTTCTGCCGTCAGTATCTCAGACAACTTATTTTTTAAGTTGTTCATTGTGTAGTTGCCCTCAGGTATTGTAATTAAAGCCTCATACCCGTCTTCGGATAATGTAAAAGTATTATATGGTGAAGCCACAGAGTAATACGATTTCGGCACATAAATATGAAGAATTTTACAATGTGTGGGATTGTCTAGCCCCTTCATATTGACTTCGTGTGTAAAGTCGCTGTCTGTTCCCGTTATTCTATTTTTACTATTTATGTAGTATATACCGCTCGACCTGCCTCCTTTATACTTCATGATATTTAGAATTGCGCTTCGTGCTAAACATCGTTTTTTTCTTTATTGAAAAAATAAATCGGTTTCGATGTTTATCAACAACCGAGAATGAGCAAAGCGAATGAGAGTGAAGTTGATAAATATCATTTACAAAAAGGTGTCAAAGCCATAACCATTCTGTGCTTTTAATTTTTCTGCTTCTTCTTCTTTTAAGTCTGTGTAGCCACTGGCAAATTTGAATTTAATATCTTTTGCTCGCTCCATTAAAAACCTCATACTATGCCAACCACACGTGTCTGATGTGTCTGATTGTTGTTTTACTTGATTAACCTTCATTAATAAATAACTATCTGGATGGCTTTTATCTATTAGCAGTTTCATTTGTTGCTGAAAATCTTCTGTTGGCTCGTAAAGTGCTAATGGGTCATACACTTCAACACTTCTGTCTTTATCCGGACTTACCCATATAGCAATCCAATGAGACCCCGCTTGTTTGTGATTGTCCAAATTCATAATAAATCCGTATCGCTTTCTGCTTCCGGGCTTCAACTTGTAGATTTCATCACTGGCTATCGCTCCGAGATACCATCCATATTTTTTCATTATTTCGTCTATTTCATTAGTCATTAGTCCCCGCCCCTCACCCTGTTGCTGTGGCTCCTCTTGCTGTGGCTCTGGCTCCTCTTGCTGTGGCTTTGGCTCTGGTTGCTGTGGCTCCGCGACGCTCGGGGGTATGGTTGTCTCCTCTGTCTGTGGTTGCTGTCCAAAGGACGCATCTCCAACTTCGTTGGAGTGCTCTTGGAGTGCTCTGGTTGCTGTTGCTCTGGTTGCTGTTCATTTCTATATTTATTTATAAGAGCATTAACATGATCTTTTTTTCTCATTGAATGAACCCATTCTTTTCGTGATAAATACTTTTTAATGTTTTTTACGGAAAACACTTTACTAATCAAATCTTCTAAACCAGTTCCCGTTTGTAATCCAAAATATTCTGCGAGTTTCTTTTTTACTTCGTCCTTCTTTTGTCCAACATCTATTTTATGTTCTACAATTTTGTCTATTATCCATGATGCCCTTTGGTTCCAACCTTTAACATCGTGGCCTTCATTTTTAAGTTTATCCCTTAAAGCTTCACCAAGAATTTTAATAGTAAGTTTTTTCTCAATATTACTATTCGACAATCCATTCTTTAACATTGCTTTGTATTTAGCCTCCTCTAGTTGGTTTCCTATATTTTTATTTAATGCTTCATGTGCTCCTAGCATTTTTTTCATATCATCTATTGTTATTTGTTGCTTTTGAAATACTTTTATTCTTTCTGCTATACTTTGTATTTTACTAGGATCCCAATTATCTATATCTGCTTGAGTAAAAACTTCAGAATTTATGATTAATTTTTTATTGTCTTTAAGTTCTTTATTTGGTTTAACTTTTACCTCTGGCTGTGCCTGTTGTTCTTGTGGTGGAATAATATATTGATATTGTGGTGGCGGTGGTAATGCTTGTATCCTTTTTTTTCTATCTTCTTCATATTTTACATCATCTATGAGTTTTTGCTCTCTTCTTAGTTCTCTGGCTTTTTGTTCTTGTCGTTCCTTGATATCGGATAGTTCATTGCGGTGTATCCTTGCTAACTCATCCTGCCTTTCCTTAGCATCTGCTATGTCTTTTCTTTCTTGCCTCTTCTTTTCTTCTTCAGCATCAACTCGTGCTTTTTTCTCTTGTTGGTCTATCTCATCAATCTTTTCGTATTTCTCCTTTCTGAGTTTGTCTAAGTGGTCATTAATGGCGGTTCTAGTATTTTGTTCAATCTCCGACAAACTCTGGACTTTTCGCAAGTCTTCTTTTTGCTTAGGTGCTCGCTTTGCTTTTGGTCTCCTCAAGTATTTCATAAAAAGTTTAACAATTTGAAGTGTGCTCATATCATTTGTCTTTTTACCGAAATTAAGATAATATTTTTTACCCTTCTGGATAATATATGGTTTCCCGCTCTTATTCCTATAAACCCTCGGGGGTCTTAATTTTTTCTGTTTCTTCGCTTTCTTGACGACCATTGTATATAAACAAACAAAAAAATATTTACACATAATTTCAAAACAAAATATCTTTAAAACTTAAAGGCACCTCGTCCTCTCTGCTTACCATACCCCAGTCTTGATGCTACAGCACCAACACTACCAGCGTAAGGTACCCCGACGCTACTTAATGCTCCCGCAGTCCTAGAGATTAACTTATTATTGCGAAGAAATTTATCAACAGCCATTGCGGTTTTCCCAACTTTTTGCCAGTTGATTTTACCGCCAGCCTGTCCCTTGCCTCCTTGCTTCTTCTTGCGACCAGTCTTCTTTTTGCCTCCAGCCATTATGCTTGAGTTAATAGTTCGTTTGCCGATTGTTGGAATGACTTCAACACGAGTTGTCTTCACTACCATTATACTATGAAAAAAAATTATTATAATTTCTAAAAATGTTATTTTAATCTGAAATTGAAGTTTTTTCTTAACTCGTCATCAGCACTTGAAACATAAAGAAAATTAAATCGTTCCTTTGTTGCTTCGTGATACTTTTGAAGAAAGTAATCAAAGTCAAAAGATAAGTCTAAGTGTTTATACACGAGTTCCATTTTTGTCCTGAGACTGACCCGGAAAGATTAACAAAAAATCTAACTGCTTAATTGCTTCTGGCCGTAGGTCATTCAGATACTGGCTTGACATAATCACCTTTGATTTATAGTGTCTGTTCTTTTTTAACAAATCACTTACGGACTTGTCTCTTAATCCGCTCCCTAAATCATCCAAAACAAAAACAACCTCTGGAGAAATATACTTACTTGGCCTTTCTTTCTTCTCACCTCCTTCTTCTTTTTTCTTTTCCTTTCCGAAATAAAGAAATTGTGGCTTCTCTATTTCTTCTTTGTCCTGTTTTACTTCTCCTTCGTGTTGCTTGTCATGTCTGTTCAGTTTGTCTAACTCATAATCAATGACATTAACACCATCTGATTTAAGAAAGGTATATATCGCCATCGGGTTGCCTCTGTTCTTAAAGTGCTTTACCATTGCTTTATAAATGTAGTCCTTGTGAATTGTTGAAGCAATTCTTTACATGGATAGAATTTGAATTATTGGAACATTTGCGGACAGCACCACAGCAAACATTTCAAACCTTAGTTATAATTTAGGTGTCGTTGGATGGACTGACGGACAATATACATTTAAAGTCCTTGAAACCGACAGAGGAAATATTGACACAGGAAATTTAGCGGGAAGAATTGTTGTATGCCTAGAATTCGTAGGCTGATATTTGTTTCAGACTACGTCTTCAACAAACATCGAACACCGATTTATTTTAAACCACAAAGAAAAAAAGATGTTTTAGAGTAAGAGAGAGTGCGGAGCACGAAACGCAATTCTAAAATATCATGCAAAAAATCAATAATGTCAAGGTGAAGCCAGTAAAACAAGAGGGTGATGGAAACAAAAAAGCAAAAGGTTATAAATTATTTAATGAGCCGTATTCAAATATATTTCTACTCGCCCGTAAGAAGAGCGGGAAAACGACAGCACTCTTTGAAATACTGAAACGGACTACAGACAGAAAAACCCGTATTGTCATTATTCTGGTTTTTGTCTCTGTCTGGTCGTTCATATAGTGGATAAATTTTACATTCATTTTTGTGGGTGTGAATGACATTTGAATATTTTTATTAAATGTTTTGCTTCCTCCAGCAAAATCATTGCTCAGAAAAATAATTCGCTGATATTTATATTCAGTAGCCATGATTATATTACTGATGATAAACTTTTTAATATTATAACAAAAATATTTTCGCTGACTGCCTGCGACTTTTACTCACGGGTCGGCGATAAAAAAATGAGAGTTGTGCTTATTGTATTCAGAAAGGAATAGAAACAAAATTTAAATGTGTGCATAAGCCTATGAGTGATTGGTGTGTTAGTTTTGATGAAGCCATTCCTTTAATCTGTGCCAGCGATAGTTCTTGGTATAAAATACACTTATACGAGTGCTCACTTCTTTGATATTTGAGAATTGCGCTTTACTACCCGAAGGGCGTAATCACTCTACGAGATGGTCGTGCTACGCACTCTCGCTTATTCTCAAACATCGTTTTTATACTTTAATGGTGGACGATGTTTTACGAAGGCACGAAGTGCATGAGTAAAATATCATTTCTTACTTGAAGAAGGTGAAGGAAGGCAAATGCCGATAAGTAAGGTCAAAATACCAACATGAGTGTTAGCAACCTCGCACGGCAAGTTCTTTTCAGATAGCCTCACGATACAAAGGGCTATAATGGCAACGATGATACCCATTTGAAATAAGTATTTAATAAGTCGGCTGTCTGTCGGTCTGTTTTTTATACAACAACAATTCCAGTTATCTTCCAATTCGTGCTCTACTTTTTTTTCCTCAGTCTTTAGTTCTACTTCAAGAACACGAGACTTTAATTCGGGAGTTAGTTCGCCATTCATATCCATAATAGGCGGGGGTCTATGAAGTCTAGTTGTATTATTTGACATTATCAAGAACGGCCACTCTGATTTCAGAGAGTTGCTTAGATAGATCTTCTATAATAAGCATGAGATTATTATTTTGTTTTTCTAAATTAATCACCTTTTCTGATAATTGTTGAACCGCTTTAATTAAGGGGGCGATAAACTCCGAATAACCTATACCATAACCGACATCACCACTATCAATACATTTAACATCTTCTGGATTAACACTCACACCTTTCAATTCGTATTCTTTTCTTTGCGTTGGACACGGAACCATAATTGTTTCTTTTATAAAACCGCCAAAATCTAGCATATCCATTTCTGTTAGTATTTCTTCTAATTCCTGTTATCAAACCCGTTCTCTGTTTCTTGTTATCATCAATCATACGATAGCAGACTGGATTTAACTTGTTAATACAATCTAAGCCTAAACATTTCTTTATATCTTCTTTTTTTCTCCTGTCTGAATATTGAATAGGATTAGACAATACCCATAACTGACCATCACTCCCTCTCAAAGACATTAAAGCAGTGTTATTGTTATTTTCCCATATGAAACCTTCATTTGAGCCTGTGCTACATCTAAATCTTAAGGCATAAGAAGATATACCACCTCCAACACCTCCTGTTGGTGCCGGCCCCCCGCTTAATGATCTACTTCCACCATTGGATGCCATATAAATACCCCATGCTGAATTTGCTGTCTCCCACATAAATATTCCTCTCGCATTTGTCCCATCTGTTCCTCCTTGTATTCCTATTTTTGCTCCACTGGTTAATGTTGTGGTTGTTAGCACCCCAGAGTATGTAATACCCGCATTCGCAGTTAGTAAGCCACTTGTTGTTAATGTTGTTGTTGATAATATACCAGCGTTTGCGGTTATTAGACCACTCGCGGTTGCGGTATTTGTTGATATACCCGCATTTGCCGTTATCGCTCCACTTGCTGTTATTGCCTTCGTTGTTAATAAGCCCGTTGTGTCAAGTTCCAGAGCGAGAGACCAAGGAACTGCTGTTCCCCACATTTTTCCCGCTATCATACAAAAATCTAAGTTTATTATTCCATTTACTAATTACAAATAGAACTCACATAACTTGATTTCCATCCACCAGCATCTAAATACGCATCAAAAGTCATATTTATGTCATTATGACTTAAATTAGTTAGTTGAAAAGTGGGATATATATCTTCTGTTGTAATAGCCTGCAAATGTGCTCCAGTTGTATTATTGTTATAAGTCCCATACAATTCTAAACCCGCTGTTGTTCCTATTCCTTTCGTTGTATTGCCTATGATTATTGGCATACCTGATGCCGTCGTTATTTTGTCGCTCGCTGTTAATGTTGTTGTAGTCATGCCAGCAGTCGCCGTTAATGTAGTTCCCGTTATTGTTCCGCCATTTGTTATATTGTTTGAGTTCATATCTAAGGCACCATAAAACCGCATACCCCCTGCATTGTTAAAACGGACAATGTCAGATGAAGCACTTTTATTATCCAAAAGTTTTGAAATATAAAGTCCCGCCCCTTTTGCATCAAATGCTACATTCGTAAATACATAACCTCGTTGGTTCGCGGTTCCACTTGTAGCAGTATTTAGAGTAAATAAGAAATATTGGTAATCTCCTGATGTCTGTGAAAAGAATATATCTCCTCCATTTTGGTTTAATATTCTCGCCCCATTATATGTTATATTTCCACCATTAGTGATAGTTTGATTATTAAAATCGGCATTGTTCGTTAAAGTTGGATATTTTATCGTAGTGCTCGCCCCATTAAATGTTTTACTTCCTGTTATGGTTTGGTCTGTTGTTAGTTTCACACAATTGTCATCCAGATATTGCCTATTTACCGCTTCATTCGCATTTTGTGGTGCTCCTAGATTAACAATCCGACTACTATTACAATCTAAGCCAGTAGCATTAAACCACGAAACAATCGTCCCGTCAATAATAAAACTTATTTTTTTCGCAGAAATTTCAAAGTTGTAATATGTTGCAGTTTTCATATCCAAACTAGCAATTGACCCAATATTACTGGTAGAATTGAAAACGATAAATGTGCCCTTTGTTGTTGAATTGATTGAATTTCCCGTTATTTCAACACCACTGCTATATGTCTTAATTCCTGCTATGGTTTGGTTTCCTGAAGTTTTAACTGCCGAAGTATCAAGGACAGAAACATCCACACCATCAACAAGATTTACATTTGTTATGCTTTGGTTTCCCATATTTAGTCCCGTCATACTAGCAGTGCCGTCTAATCTAAGAAAGGGTGATGCCACGTTTCTCCATTGTCCAGTGCTATAAATGAGTAGTTGATTATCTGCTGCTGTTGTTATAATCACATCGCTATGTGTATCAATACTTCCACTCGCCGACACTTTAGCCGTGTTAGTATCGTGCTCTGATAGCCAAGTTGTGATAGACCTGCCGTTTAGTTGATTTACATTTGTTATGCTTTGGCTTTTCATATCAATCCCCGCACTCGCATTTATTATACTGCTGAATGTTTTAATACCCGCTATGGTTTGGTCTCCTGTTAGTTTAACCACCAAACCATCAACTGCGAGATTTGCGAGATTAATTCCGTTATATGTAGAAGCCCCTGAAATAGCAAAACCATTCATATTTAGTCCTCCCGTCATACTAGCAGTGCCGTCTAATCTAAGAAAGGGTGGTGTGGTGTTTCTCCATTGTCCTGTGCTATACATAATCAGTTGATTATCTGCTGGGAAGCCTGATATTGTCACATCGCTATGTGAGTCTATACTTCCAGCTGCTGACACCTTATTATTATTATCATTATGCTCAAATATCCATTCATCAACACCTTTGTCATTTAGTAAATTAACTCCTGTTATATTCTTCCTTCCCATACTAATGTTGCCTGTTTCATCAACATTTATCGGAAATGTTTTATTTACCCAGTTTATTGAATTGTATGTGAGATAACTATTCATCGCCACTGGTGCGGTTATAACCACATCTGAAAGTGTATCAATTGAACCAAGGGCTGTATTCTTCCATTTGCCTTCTATATCGTTGTTTGTTAAGTATTGACCGCTCGCTTGTGCAAATATGTTTGTGTCTATCAAATTATATAAACTTGTTTGGTGCGGATTACTTGTATTCGAACGGTGTTGAGTTGAGGCTTTGACTTCGTCATTATCCCTTACTCGTTGCTCTGTGTGGTATAAACTGCTTCCTTCTTTGATATCAGTAGTTGATTTTAAAGCGAGACGTGTATCAAATCGGTCGTCAGTGTAATAAAGATTGATTGGGTCAGAATCTTCCGGCACTCTGTCTGTATTCAGACCGACTATGTTTGTGTTCGTTAAGTCAAGGTTGGCGATTGATAGGCTGTCTGTCGCGATTTCTGACAAGCCGAGTAATGATTTATATTGCGACATTATATTATTTATTTATTTATTTATTTGAAAAATACTAAAATATAATAATCTTAGTATAAATGCCGTCTCCCGAAGCAAGTCGTACGAACTGGGGTAAAGCTGTGGAAAGTATTAAGAGCAAAAAGCAATATAAGGTTGAAATAGCAAAAGAGAAATTAGCAAAGTGTAGAAAGGCTTATGTATGCGATGATGAAGAGATGGAGGAAAAGATAAACCGCATGGCAGAAATGGGTGTTGCTAATGATATCATTAATGGAAAAGACCAAGATGATACACCAGAAGAAAGCAGTGATAGCGATGAAGAATGTGATTTTACTGATATCATTGCTGAAAAGATGGCTAAGATGAAAATAAGAAGAAAGAAAGCGGAAGCAAAGAAGAAAGTAAATAAAAAGCCTGTGCCTGAGCCTGATGAGAGCGAAAGCGAAAGTGAAGAAAGTGAAGAAGAGCCGAAGCCTAAATCTAAGAAAGGAAATGGAAAGAAGTCAAACATATCAGTTAATGTTTATAATCAAGCAGAGAAGCCAAGTAAGAAAGAAAAAAATAATGAAATAGATAGAGTGTTTTTAAAATTCTAATAATATACAATGGACAGCAAACATAGTCAGCAACAAGAAACTCCTGAGCAGACAGAGCGGAAAGAAAAACTTGAAGAAGTGGCTGAAATACATTTTCAATCAAAGCCCGCTAAGATATGGAACACGATAACATCACCAGAAGCAAAACCACTAAGTCAAGTATTTATTGATTTAATGGATATGTCAAAGGTTGCAACAAAGAAAGGTAATGCTAACTATAATTTTGGATTAGTTGCTATTGATGTATATAGCCGTCGTGGGTGGATTGAGCCAGTCAAAATAAAACAACTGGTTATGTCTTAGAAGGGTTAAAAAAAATATTTACCAAAAAAGTTCCTGAAAGAATTACTTCAGATAATGGTGGCGAATTCAAAGGACAAGTGGCTGAATATTTCAGACAAAATAATATTGAACATAGGACTGTCCAAGTAGGCGATCACAGAACAATGGGTATACTTGATAGGTTTATTAGAACAATACGAAATGAATTGAACTTAATATGGGAATTTAATGAAAATTTTCAATGGGTTCCTATTATTCATGAGGTTGTTGATGCTTATAATAAAACATATCATACAACAATAAAAGCAGTGCCGATTAATGTTTTTGAAGGGACTGAAAAAAACACTCAAGAAATATACAGAAATCCTTTAATTAATGAATTTCCTAAGGGTACAAGAGTAAGAAAGGAATTAGAAAGAACTATTTTTTCTAAAGGCGACAAGCAATTCAGTAAAACTATATTTAAGGTTAAGGGCCGGAAAGGCTTCAAAGTTATACTATCAGAAGAAGACTTAGTCCGACCGTCAGAATTATTAAAGACTAATGTTGAAGAGCACCATGAAGAAGAAGAACCGAAGGAGCAGTTATCGGAAAAAGTAAAACAAATTACAAAAGAGAAAAAAAATATTAATTTATTAAAATCATTGGATGTAAAACCGGAAAACATACGGAGCAGTGCTAGAATAAAAAAGAAAGTTGAAAAGTTGGACCTTTAATAAAAAATAAATTAAAAGGAAACATTCGGCATAACATTTTCTAGTAGATCGATATTTGTTTAACATAGCATTAATCTACAAGAAAAAGTTATGCTTAACAACTGATTTAATTAAGCAACCTGAGTAGCACTGTAAGTAGTTCTCACTGCCCTGCCGAAATGTGAAACAATTTCAGCCACATTGGGCCAAGACCTGACCATAATGACGGAATCTGGCTCACCATTATTACCCGCCAAAACAATCACATGGTTAGAAATTTCAGTTGGCGGAGTGCGATACCCCCACACAATTACTGGAATAGAATTTTGTCTTGCGGCAGTTGCCACACCAGCCTCCCTGTTGATGACAACATGCACCTCACTAATTCTAATTACAACATTACGACTGCCTACTGGACGACCACCTTTCTTAGCCCCTTTTTTTCTACCGCCCCTTGGTACATTCCAATCTGGGGGCTGAAGATTGACCGCCCCGACTACTTGTGCCAGTTGCTAATCAGACGATACTATGAGCACAAACAACATAAGAAATGATTACCTCAACATCTGGGTCTGGTGCCTTTTTTTCCTCGGCTTGCTACACATAAACATACACATAAAGGAAATTAGTTGATAGGGACAAAATTACCTTATTTTCAGGCTCTTCCAGCTCTGGGTCATCGGGTTGCTCCTCTTCTGGCTCGTTGTCCGACATCCTACAAGCAACACACAAAACGGCGAGGGTTTGGTCTTTTTGTCTTAGCCACTTTGGGAATTCTGAAAAAGTCGCAGAATGACAAAAAAGCACGAGGTAAAAAACTCTTCTTCACAATTGGCTCCAATTTTTGACTGATAGAATTACTGGATTTCTGCTGACAATTTGAATTACCGATAAAAAAGGAAAACTGAAAATTTTTCTTCACACCAACCACCTAGAGGCTCAGGTCAAAATTACACCATCCAAGTTTTTGTGCTGGACAACTTTTCTCTTTTTTGAGTAGCCTTAACAAGACAAAGTGCGAACAAGGATGAGTGAAGATGATGGAAGAAGCGAGAGTGATGAAGAGTATGTTGAACGAGAAAGCCCAAATAAGTGGTTAGAGAAATTGAGAGATAAAAATCGTGCTCAACTAATTATATATAAATCAAAAAGTGAAGTAAGAATTGACAATATTCGGAGCAGAAAGGAGCAGAAACAACAAGAATTATTGGAATTAGAGAAACAAGAAAAAGCAGAACAAAATTAATTTATGCTATCGATGAATTGCTAAATCAGAAAAAAGAAGAAACAGAACGAAAAGAACAAATAGATTTTGTAAAGAGAGAAGAAAAGAGAAAAGAACTTAACAAGAAAAAATAATTACGATTATTTGAGAATTTGCTAAGTGCCGAAAATCAACCAATGGGAGTTGATAATGAGATTAGAGCGAGAAAGATGATTGAAGGAGGAAAAACAACATATAATGTAATTGAAGAATATGAGAGATACAAAAGTCGGAGAATTAATTGAAAAAGTAGTTTTCACTACTAACTCCTTTAGCACATAGGAGTATAAACTAGTATGCTTTCAATTTTTAAAAAATTTGGGCCAAAAGCCCTCTTCATTTCAAATGAATTTTAATATCTACCATACTTGTGTGTGTGGTAGGCTAAGAATACTGGAGAAGACTTCAAAAAGGTAATTTAATAATAATTATTTAAAGGTAGCCGTTTTTCTTTCTTTTGTCTGTCTGTATTTGTTATAAATAGGAAGACGAAATAATGAATAACTGCTCTTAGTGTGGTTTCTGTAGAGAAACTGCACTGAAAAAGTGTGCCGAAGTGGCCCCCTATACTACTTACGGTGCCAGTTTGAACACGACCAACACTTCTAGCCGACTTAAATCGCTTGTTTAAAAAAATCGCTTGTTAGATTTCAGATTTCAGCAATTCTTTCGTGCGTTACGGTCATGACTCGTTCGGCCCGGCTTACTTTTCAAGAAAAACTCCCGTTCTTAGCTGTGTACCCGGAATTTTCGGGAGGGAAAACCAGCGAGAATTGAAAAGGTTTCGCGGAAGCTTTGGTTATGGTCTGTCGTGAAGTTCTGGGGGTGACACACTGTGTGTCACTACTTGTCCTAGTTGTCATGGTGACAGTAGGGTGTGTTATGACTAGTATGAGGTGAGGTAGTGACAGCCAAAAATCTGCTGTGGGATCATGAGTGGATTGTTGCCTCTTGGCCATAGTGCTGGTTTAGCTGGTGTTTACGAGCTCTTTACATTCTGGCGTTAGTGTAGATGTGGTGCGTGGGCGCCTGGTTTTCTTTGAACTGTTTTCACTACCCGGAATGCGAATATTGATTTTCCTCAATATTTCCAAAAAAATATTGATTTTTGAATATTAATATTAATTCAAAATCAATATCTTTTTCCTAAAAAATATATATATCATCTAATTTTGAAATCAAAATTAGTATTGATTTATTTATTTTAGAAAAATTTTATGAAAGCAAGGCAAAAAAAAAATAATTTTGCTACAATATAAATCTTGCACCATTATTGTCACTAGTTTTCAAGTATTTTCACGCGAAGATATAAATCTTGCACCATTATTGTCACTAGTTTTCAAGTATTTTCACGCGAAGTTATAAAAAAGTTATTGAAAAAAATTAATTTTACATAAACTAATATATACATTGATTTTTTGTACAATATTATTAATAATATTAAAAAATATATATATTTATATTAAAATCCAGCAATATATTGTTAACAACGTTCAAGTCGGAGAAAGAAAAGAATTTTTAGATTTTGTTGTACTTTTCGATTTTTAGTGATTTTCATATTTTCTATTAACATTTTTTAATTTTCAAATTAACAGCTATATGCGTGCGCAAAATGCAAGGAAATTTTTCGAAATGTTACCGTTAATTTGAAATTTTAATTTTGTTACAAAATCTGAAAAGTGACACAAAATCTGAAAATTCCACAAAATCTCAAAACTAATTTCTTTTCCCCACTTGACGACTTGAACGTCGTTATATAACAATAAATATTGCATCTTTTCAATATAAATATTAAATGTTCAGAAACAACTGTATGTGAGTGCCAGTCTGAAACAATTGGACTGAATATTAATATAACAAAAATTTCTTCCACACAGAATCATATTTTAACAATAATGATGACAACTTGACTCTCCATGTTAGACTACCTTAATAAACCGGAGTCAAAGCTAAGCTGTTAGTGCTATCGTATGCACTATAAATTTTATTAGAAGAACGCGCCAAGACAAAAGGTGGGCGTATTAGGCCGGACAAACGTAATGGCTCTAACGACACGCATTACATATGCCGGCCCGTACTGTCTAACCTAATTAATATATTATATTAATAGGTCTAACACCCCCCCTGGAGCAAAGTTAATTATTAAATTAACTGCAGGTCCTATTAACTATTCTGTGAAAATTATAAAAACACAGATTCAAAACATACTCACTCTTACCCTCACTCTCTCCAAGAGATAATGTAGACGGTGGCTACCCAACTTGCTGGGGCAAGTGTATATCAGTTATATTACACACAGAGCAGCGCCCCCCAGTCAAGTCAGGCCTAATCGACAAGAAGAAGATTATGGCCTACTCACACTTTATCCTATGTTATGAGTAGTGGTAAGGTAAATATGTTTCACAGGCATAGTTTTAACAAGTTACATATACAGTATCGATATATGCGGTATACAAGATAATCAGAATATACTGATAATATATGAAGTGAACCTGATTGTACTAGCTAATCTACCATGAGATGTGACCTATCTGAACTATTAATTATTCTACTACTCGGTAGTATGTATTACAAAAAAAATTGTCAGCGCTTCCCGCAGGGGGGTAACAAAGGATGACAAAGTAATATGATGTATAGGACAAATACAAATATCTGTAATTATTAGCTGGTCTGGTACAGTCCAGGCTGGTTGCTAATTCATTTCAAGACATACAGAAATATAGTCTGATAAATCGCCCTCCGGCCAGCAACTGCGACCTCCAACTTAGCCTCTTAGATGTTTGTATGTATATAAATATGATAATACTAATAATATTATGCAGCGATCACGAAAGGGGCGGGGGCAGGCGCGAACACACGAGAGAATGGTATTGATTGCCAGCCGAGTTGTGGCATTCTTGTGCAAGCGAGCAAAAAGGCGATAAAGCGCCAAAGTCCTGATTACGCTCTCATCCTCTGGCCCGCCGCTAGTCGATCGAACTACCTATAAATGTAATAGTGTGACAAGTATTTGGAAATGAGGGTCTGTTCCGTCCTTTGTCACCTAACTTCCAGTCAACTTTCTCCCTAAGACAATTGGTAGATGCGTATGCGGAAAATTAATAACTATATACCGAGGTTATAAAGTGTTCAGAATTGTGACCCTTATGAGTAGATTTAATACGCAAATTGATCGGGTTTCATCGCAATACGAGCTCGACACTCCCTGCCTAGCAAGACGGAAATTTTCTTAGCCAGATACATAAATTTTTCAACCGTGAAATGTATTTTGGTAAATATGTCCGCGATATTTTCCTCGGTTGGTACTTTAAATAATTTGACTATTCCGTCCTTAACGAGTTTTGCGAGAAGATGATACCTTACCTCAATATGTTTGGTACGGGCTTCCCCTAACCCCCTCTCGGACAACAATACAGTCTCTTCATTATCTTCTAAGAGGGGGGTGGGGCCTTTGAGGTTGATCCCAATATCCCTCAGAGATTGCAATATCGCGAGGAGTTCTCTTACTGCCTCGTTAGCCGACACCGTTTCGGATTCCAACGTGGATTGAGCTATTACCGATTGCAGTTTTGAGAATCATGCCACCGGGGTCCCATTGAATAGGTAAACATACCCGGACCGAGATTTTCGCGAAACTTTATCTCCTGCAAAATCGGAGTCCACAAACCCTACCAACGGATTTTCCGGGATTATCCTATCGACATTAGCGATGATTGGTACACTGAATCCATTCCAGGAATTCCAGGCTTTTCTGTGAATTCGTTCATTGCATTGACCGCAGCGCATGACCCATGGTTAAACTTCCAGTCTTTGGGGGTTTTTGGAACGGAGAAACAAGATTCTAATAGTTTCCTAAGATTCTTGTCTCCCCTCCGGAAAAACAGCGCCCTTGGTGTTAATAACCACAAGAACATACGATGCGCCATCGCATATGATGTGTCGGGACTGGGGACTTATGATTTAGCCGCCAAATTAGGAGTGGCCTCGTGTTTAAGAACTCCTCAAGGTTGGGTTGTAGGCATCACCCCCCGGATAGCCGGTAAAAAGTACAGTTTTTCGGTGCACCTAGTTTTTTTCCCAGTATTTCAATATCGTTTGGCCGGATTTGACCTAATGCCATTTTAACCGTGGTCTGTGGCCGCTTTCTTTTTCGGCTTCACTGAGCTAATATAACGAGACATCATTCTCTTTTGGGGATTTGTGTCTGGTTGTATTACCGACTTTTTATCGAGCTATCTTCAGGGAATGTAACATTGGAGTCACCAGCACAAGGCTGATTTCTTTTCTGGCTTGTTTTTGGAACAGCAGAAAGAAAAATTGGACAGACCTATCTCTTCTGAGTAGGTGTTCCAAAAAACAAATACTCCAGCACATCCCCACACAGCTCCTTTTGCAAAACCAGACGTCTAGGCGTTTGTGAGTAGGTGTCTCAGTACCCTCTACACAGCCTGTATCTGTGTCCTCATAAGGAGGCCAGACACCAGACCTCATAGCTGCTTCTTGTGTTCTCTCTTGAGACAGAGACAGAGCAGGTCAACAGACGTACAAACAAACACTCACAGTTACAAACAAACTTGAAGGACACGAGCGTAGTACTCTCCTTTCAAGTCTGTGCACTTAGTTGCCTCTCAAAACACATACATCAGAGTTATTTTTGCAAATCTCTGACTGTTTTTCGACAATAGGTCTGAACAAGTGTCAGACGACAGGTCGACTTCTCAAGGAATGCTTCTCGAGCCTCTTTGACATTATCTGTACGTAGGTCCTCGTACCTCATAGATACAACAACAAAAAGAGAAAAAGAAAAGAGGAGTGAGAAGGAGATCAAGTTTTCAGAGAAAGTCGTATAGACTACTTCTTTCTCACAAACAAAAACACATAAGACATAGAGTTGAGACTCTCTCTCTACACTGTCTTTTCATCTTTCCTCTCTATTCGTTCCTCAGAGACGAACAGAGTAATTACGGAGTAGAAACAGATCTATCTCCTTTGTATTCCTTCAGAGACCATGTCTTCTAGGTCTGAAGAAGCATATTGGAATGAAGAAGGAGGAGAGAATGAGAGAACCCCAATAGACCAGGAGATAACGTTGGCCCTCTTGGGGACGGGGGAGATCTGGCAGTGCCTTCCTATGAAACAGGAGGACCAGAGGACCGACTGCTCGCCCCTGGGCGGATGGGAGAGTCGGAAGTCGAGAAGGAGAGGAGCGAGGAGGAAGCGAGGTTTGTGGCCGAATATGGCAATCTAAGTGAGAAGGAGTTTGAGGATAAAATAGGGAAGGATGAGGCCTATAAATGGCTATTCATTCCCCCATAAATACGATGGGGAGATCCCTTGAGAAAGGAGGATATCTGTTACCCCCTCCCAAAACAAGCCCTGTCTCTTGCAAAATTCCTCAGAGACGACAGTGCACAGTTACAGGTGCAACATGTCTCATTTGGGACAATATGTCTTTACTGGAGCTTCTCGACCTCACATGGAAAGTGTTCGAGTGTGCTATACTCTATGAGTACCAGTCTAACAAGACTGTCCTGCCATGGGATTCAAGAGCACTGGCTAGGTTGCTCGATCCTGGTCAGGATATCGAATCAATCAAAAGAGGGGAAGGGGAGTTTAAGTCCAGGAACGTCCGAGGACAGATTAATGTCATGGATATACCCCTGAGACTTATGGAGATCAAGTTGGTGGACTTGAATAAACTCCAACAAACCCCGATTTATGGCAGGGACCTTCACCCGGCCCTGAAAGAAATAGAAGGCGAAGCTGGAGGGGTGACGAAGATTAAGAAGTTGCATGCGGCCTTGCAGAAGGACGACGCATGGAAGAGGTGGGCTTTCACCAAGCATCATACGATCTTGGAGGGAACGGCCGCACCCGCCCTCACCAATAAAGCGGGAGAGAAGGAGTTGGCGGAGAAGGCTCTGTTCCTTCGGAAGGCTGCCGAGCTCATGTCTTTTTTTCATCATGCTCAAGACCTGCATATCAGGGAAAGTGCAGAGGAGAAAGAAAGAAGGAGTTGGAGGCAAAGATTGCATTGGCTAAGGCGACGGCTATGAGACAGGTACCTTCCTCTGGGCCTTTTATGTCTCCCCCTGGGTACGTCCCGTCAGCCCATACAGCCCCTCCTGCCCCTACGACTAGCTCAGCGCCTACCACTGTCATTGTCAACAATAATGACAAGAAGGACAGACAGGCTATCATTAACGCCTTCCAAAAATATACAAAGTCCGATGCCACTGCTCTGACGCTGTTCGCAGAGACAGCGAGTCAGAAGGACACGGATGCGAACCTTCGAGACAAGCTCCGAAGAATTGATGCTTGTATGAAGCAGCATCCAACGGACGAAACACAGGAGTATGAGGCGTTGTCCACCTTGTTGGACCCATCAATCCTCACACAAGGATTTGATGTTGTGGAATACAAGGCGTTGCGAGCGGTAGAGGTGTCGGCTAGGAGAGCAGCCTCAGACCTGCAGTGCACGGTGCCAGTTGCCGTCCTCTTGCAATACTTTAAAACTCATGGGTATCAGCATCTGTGTACTGGTACTTTGATTGGGTTTGAGATTTTTCAAGAGGTGAACGAAGGGCTGGGCATTAGCGCGAGGCTGGCAGCGATCCTCACTGAGGTCAGCGCCAAGTACGGGCTCTTTTATAGCCGGAAGTCTATCATTTTGTACTTCCTGAGTGCTTTGTGTGCACGACACCCAAGCAAGCTCGCAAGGATCATACAGTCCTGTCCGACCTTCGCGGCGGTGAAGACGGCGGATTTTTTAGAAACGAATATATACGAGAGGGCCGTAGCGGCTGTTCAGCCGAGCGACCTGTATAGGGAGGTGCTCGAAGCGTGTTCCGACTTGGACACGGCCACCGAGTCATTCTCCAGTGCCGCGACACAAGGGGTTGGAGGTGCTCAAGCAGCACATACAACTCGGTCGGCGGGTCAAAAGAGGGGGAGAGACGAGCCGACGCCGTGCTACCGCTATTTTTCATATATGGCGTGTAAGAATGAGGCGAAGCATGGAGTAGGCCCCTGTCCACACAGTCATGACTCTGACGATGACAGGATGCGAAATATCTTCCTGAGAGAACTCAAAGGCTCAAAAAAGGAGCAGGCCTTATACAGAGTTTACAAGAAGGAGTTGGTGGAGAGGAGGTGGAATGCAAATATGGTCGCGGACAGAGAGTTCCGGGAGGCCATCATTTCCTTCCTTGAGAAGATGAAGAGAAAGGAGGAGAAAGAAGCAGCGGGCCGACAAGCGGCGCCGACTAGAGGAGGAGAGACGAGAGGAGCGTCACGAGGGTCCCGAGGGACACCAAGAGGATGGGCACCAAGAGGTCGGGGCTATCGGGGAAGGGGAGGCCGGACCCCAGCGCGCCCTCCCAGAGGACACGGATACTGGAATTATAGCTCCAGTTCCAGCTCCAACTACCCCCAGCAAGCTTATACCGCTGCGGAGGGGACGTCAAGACGATGACACTGGCTCAGGTGAGCGTGTTGAAGTCCTAGAATGATGGGAGGAAAAGAGGGAGGAGGAGAAGAGAAAGAAGGAGATAAAAACTGTTCTTTTTAATCCGACAGTCACAGTTATGCCTACTGTTGCTGAACAGGATACGAACGGTTCCGTTCCTCCTAGACGTGAGGTTGAAGGCACACAGCCTCACAAGCCTCAAGGTAAGCATTTGCTAGTTCATCCTTCGAGAGCTAATATGATAAATGATGCGAATAGGAAGGCGAGGAAGGCGATGGAGGAGAGGAAGCCGCAACTGAAGGCTAGGTCTCCGCCTACGAAGAAGCAGTTGACCGTTCCCCCGCCAAAGGACGCAACCGTCTCTACGGTAGACAAGTGTACATCTAGTGTACCGGACTCTGTCAAGCGGACACTTGAGATACCGGAAGCCCCGGAGACTCAAGAAGTTAAGTTGGAGGAAAAGAGGGAAGAACGGAAGGAGGACAAGGAACTTGAGCTTAGACTCAAAACCCTAGAACAAAAAATTCATGTGCTAGCGGCTAGTATACATAGACCAGACGCGCTATGCTACACTGACCTCTTTTGTGAAACTTTACAAACCACATTAAAAGTTGGTAATGATACGATGGCGAATATTAATATTGTCGGCCAGAAGTTTTTGAATAGTCACCGGACATGGGTTGACAAAAATATTAGAAAAACAAAGGGGACCCTAAAAGGGGTAGGCAGCCGTACGGAAATTACGGGCATCGTCACATTAATTTTCAAATTGAAATCCGGTCGAGTATATCGTGCGGACCTCTATGTTGTCCCCGATTACCACGGTTCAATCCTGCTGTCGTATGACCAATTGGCTACGATGGGGGCAGCGATCGATTGCGCCGCACGGCGAGTAATTTATGGAGTGAAGAATGGAGAGAAGGAGGATATTAATCCGATGACTGCTACTGACTCATACGAGGCTTTTGAGCTGAGTCTAGCAACGGAGAGAAAAAGGTTGGCATTCGTACATGAGGCAACTGAAGCCTATGTACACCCCTATGTCAGTGCCGGACGAACTGTCCTGGACCGACAATTGGGAGACGGAGATGCAGGCGTATACGGTTACGATTCCCGCATGCGACAAAAAGTCTATCGATGACTTAATCGTAGCGCGTAATGAGGAGATAATATGTGTTGCGAAACAGTGCCCGTCGTTGCCAGATTCGCAGAAGGTGGTGGGGCAGATGTCCATATTACTAATGGCTACTGTTACCACGCAAAGATGTCAGATGAAAAGAGAAAGGCGTTTGTGCCAAGGAGGAAGGGCGTATCCCCGATACTCCAGAGGATGACATTAAAACTTCTATCACGAACTTTTGGGGCGATGTGTTTACCTGGCCGCGCTCATTAACTGAAGTGAAAAAGTGTCTACGGACTCTATTTGAGAGTAACAAGCCGTATACTGTCATTCTGCGTACAATGAGAAAGCGATATGGGCACAGGAGATAAGGGACCGGCTTATTGATCATCCTATACCGGTTCCCTCTCGCAAGCAACAGTTAGTGGTGGCTTGTCGACTCGGGTCTCGGGAGCAGAGCAGTGCATACAAGCGGAAGCTCAGAGCCAGGACAAGTTGAAATTGATACCTCAAGCTTTCACATGCTTTGATGGTTTCTACACCCGTAAGGCTCCGATACAATACGCGAACCTTATTGATATGCTTGTCGGACTCGGTCATGATGATGAGCCGGACACACTCACGTATGAACGGACGGGACTGGACGATTTGTCCGAGGAAGATTTGAGTTTGGAGGAGGACTTAGCGCCCTCAAAGAACAGAAGAAGATGTCGGAGGAAGATTTCCAAGCGGCGGCGCGGAAAGTTTTAGAAGAAGGAGTGGGTACGGAGAGAGAGAAGGAGCTTCTCAAAGCTAAGATGGAGGCGTACAGAGAAATTTTCGACCCTCCTTGGGCAGGTGGTGTAAAGTCGGATGACTTCACTGCTGTCATTTACAAGATACCGGGTGCGGAGCCATCTCCGGCACCGCAGAGGGCAAATTTGAGCATACATGAGGCGAAGATAGCGGAGGAGAACGTGAGACAGTTGCTCAATGAGGACTTTATTGAGAGATCTACATCTCCAATTGTCTCTCAACCGAAAATCGTCCCCAAGCCAGGAGGAGAATGGCGTTTGACGATCAATTATGCCCGTGTGAATAAGGTGCTAGAGGAAGAGAGAAATCCTCTGCCGACCTTAGAAGAGGGCAGAAGAGTGCTGCGGAATGCTAAATTCTATTCGGTCATTGACCTTAAGAACGGCTTCTGGCAGATACCACTGGACGAGAAATCCAGATGGCTGACTGCATTCGTGGTTGGTATGGAAATATACCAGTGGAAGGTGCTTCCGATGGGACTCAAACAGGCCCCGGGGCTCTTTCAGAAGGCGATGCAGAAGATGTTGAGTGGTCAATATGACGACCAGTCGGAGGATGGTTTTATGAGAAGGAGAGGACAGAAGGCGGGAGAATATGCATTTTGTTACATCGATGACATTATCGTATACTCTAACACAGTGGAAGAGCATATCGATCACTTGTCAGATGTCTTCAGGCGCATCGGAGCTTTTGGCCTGAAATACAACTTAAAGAAATGTCAGCTTGCAAAGACAAGTGTGACGTATTTGGGTTACGAGATTTCTCATAACAGAGTCTCGATATCGCGCGAGAAGAGGGAGGAGATCATGAGTAGACAGTTGCCAAAGAATCGCACAGAGTTACACTCTTTTCTTGCGATGGCACAGTACTACAGCCAGTTCATACCCGATTGGGGTGCAACTCGGGCTAAGTTGAAGAAGATGATTGATTTTGGAGACTTTGAGAAGTGGGATGAGGAGGCTTTGCAGGCGTTTAATACGCTCAAAGATCTCATTTACAAAGATCCCAAGGACGGCGGATTAGTACTTATGATGCCCGACTTTACGAAGCCGTTCGTAGTCGACACTGATGCATCTACGTTTGCGATTGGCGCGGTGCTGCAACAGGAAGATGAGGAGAAAACTTGCGCACTTGCGCCCGATCATGTTTATTAGTAGAAAGCTGTGTGCGGCGGAGCGAAATTACTGCACGCGACAGAGAGAGGCGTTGGCAGTAGTATGGGCTCTCAAGAGGCTCAGAGAATATCTATGGGGAGGACCTCTATTCACGGTTAGGACCGATCATCACAACCTTCTTTGGTTGATGAATCATGAACAAACCGGCCGTTTGGCGCGGTGGCAAGCTTTCTTGTCATGTTTCAATTTCACGATGGTCTATTTACCGGGAAAGCGAAACGTAGTCGCTGATAGCCTTTCTAGGCTAGAGTTTCAGTCGGAGGTGTCGGCTCTCGTATCATCAGTGGAAATGATAGATCTGTCCACGGACAAGGTGTACGAGGTAAGCCACATAGAGGCGATGCAGATGGCAAGAGGCGTTCGATATGACCGCACGGGTCTACGATATAGTCCTCAAGGCCCGGATCATGGCATATGCTGTGAGGCACATGTTCTTGAAGACGCTGAGTGGTCTTATGAGGCATATGAGAACGCGAAGGCGAATATAAAAGAGGAGGAGGAGACGACTGAGGTCTGTACTGAACCTCCACAGGAAAATCGAAGCGAGCTTGATGAAGACCCGGAGAGGGTAGGAGTAAGGTTGGAGGACGGTACTATCCATATCGCCTCGCCTACCGCATGGAGGCAGCAGCAGGCGACGGATCCGGAGTTCAAGGAGCTCATAACGTTATACAAGAACCCTAATGAGCTTAACAAAGACTCCGCAGATCAAAGATCAAATGAAGGAGATGGCGTGGAGAGATGGGCTATTGTGGTACAAGGGCCAGCATGGCAAATTTGCATCACAGCCTGACAAATGGACTCTCTGGGTACCGGAGAAGTTGAGGCGCTTCATATATGTTGCAGCCCATAACTGCCCCTTACTGGCACATCCGGGTCGACAAAGAACTCCTTGGTTCATAGCGAGGCGATTTTGGTGTAAAGGAATGAACGAGGAGATAGACAGAGAAGTAGACGCATGTATCCCATGCAAAACCACAAAGACACAGTTGAAGGGGAATTTCGGCCTGATCGGTACATTCCCGTTACACGCCGGGATGTTTGAATTCTTACACATCGATCATGTGGAACCTTTCCCCGAATCGGCCGAAGGGTACAAATACCTTCTTACTGCGATAGATAGAGCCACCAATTATGTCTGGGTTGTTCCTGTTAAGGACGTTACAGGCAAGACAACTGCAAAGGCTCTGATCGACAGGATCGTCTCGCAGATCGGAGTGCCTAGAAAGATATGTTCTGATCGAGGTTCTGACTTTAATAATGAAGTCATCGACAGACTATCTAAGTACTACGGGATGAAATGGCAATATGTTACTGCCTATAACCCGAGAGCGAATGGCAAGATCGAGCGGGTACATAGACCTCTCAAAGCCTCGCTTAAGATGTACTGTATGAAGAAGGAGAATCAGAGAGCCTGGGTGGAGGCAGCACCTTCATTTGCCTTTGCAATGAACTGTCTACCCTCATCGGCATTAGGAGGAGCCAGGAGCTCAGTCTCGCCATATCAATTGGTTTACGGCCGAGAGCCTAATATCCCAACCTCACTTCTGCATCCAAAGGACACTTGGGCAGATGAGGATGAGTTGTTCGGGATGAGGCTAAGAGCGAAGATGGAGGCGGAGCAAATAGTTGCGGCGCATAGGGAGGCGGAGCGCAGAAAGACTGATGCACAAGGAGTGCGACAAGCGCACTTAGATCAAGTCCGTTTCCGGGTTGGGGATATTGTACTCCTGTACCATCCTCAAGTACCCAAGGGGGTTAGCTCTAAGCTGTTTACCCACTGGAAAGGACCATACCAGATTATGGAGCAGATGGGACCTCTGAACTATAAGATCAGGGGCAGAGGGAAGGTGCAAATTGTGAATGTTCGAAGGCTGATCAAATATGACCCCTTCTTACTCGAGGATGAATCCGTTGAGGAGGCGTTGAAACGGATGAAGGAGGATTTCAAAGAGGTACCGCCTATCAGTAAGGAGGATACCTTAGAGGAGGAGAATGCCTATCGGGCACCTGTCTCGGAGAAGGAGGAGACAGAGAAGGAGAGCAAGGAAGACTCAAACCGCAAAAGCGCGGCGGGGACTCAGTCTAAGGCCCCCATAGTCCGCGGCGGTACAAAGGAGAAGTTCACGGAGGCGCAGAGGAGGAGAGCGCAAAATGACCTTATCTTCGACCAACCGAGGAAGGTGGCGAGATCGACGCGAGCGACGGATGTCCATGGAGGAGGAGAAGAGAAGGACACTAACCCAAACGCGGGTAATGTGGACATTCGACATGCGCGATGCGACCATCAAGTGGGTCCGAGACGCTTTTTATCTGTTGAGACCGGCAGAATCTCATGTTGCCGATGACACTCTCTCAGATCTTTATCTCATGCGAGCTGTGGCGGTCCCGCAGACTACACGGGAAGCGCGGACATCGAAGAGATCCTCAGCAGCAAAAACGATACAACCGGTACTCCATTTCTGGAGAAGCATGGACCCTGTTGAGGATCCAAAAGCTAGACAATACTTACCGGTATACAAAGACGCGAAAGATCTCGAGACTTGGGATGATACTATTACCCCTCGAGACAAAGACCACACTGCGTGGACTATTCAGTCACTGCCTAGGGGAGTGCTTGACATTCCTTTTGACTTATCATTGGGCGCCATCCCTAACAAAATATGGGACATTCTTGAGGAGTCAAAGTTTGACTTGACTTTTGTTGGCGGCCCGCCACCTGGCAAAGGGGTTCGCGCAAGGCGACGAAAGCAGTGACATTTTTTTCTTTTATCACGCGTCGGACATTGAAAGCTGCATGTGGATTAATCTCATAGTGCCCATGTCAGATCATGTCTTATTAAAATATTTTTATACCATTGTTGTTACTTGGCATTTTTATCGCAACGTATGAGCGAAGGTCAATCGGCAAATGGATACGACACCGTAGAAGGGGATCGCTTGTGAGTTTAGCGATGGTGTTCCTGGTACGACCCTGCTTCAAGTATCCAGGGTGATGTTCTCAATAAATGTTCTCATAGTAGACATATTAAATATTTTTTTCTTTGGATATACTTAATATCGTCATACCAGCACGGTCCGTCTCTACTTGTGTCGGTTTATCGCATGGTCTGGTTCACTCACACCGGCTTTGGATGTAGTTATTAGGACTGGCCCCCTAGTACTATATTAAGGTAACTGATTGAAAACAAGGGTATGTTATTAAAAGACAATGTATTTACTGATCGGAAGTGTTTTTAGAGAAGGAGAAAAAATTATAATGCTGCTTTTATTTCAATAGTAATACTATATGTTCTTGACATACTGCCTCAGGATTAAGTTACGGGGGGGACAACGAGTGTGGAAGGAGGAGTTTTTTTATTTATTTACAAAATATGAGGCTAGAGATTGTCTGGTGTATGCGTTTTATTTATCCACTGCACCGTCTATCCGTGGGTTAATGCACTTAGTTGCAACACCCCGTAGCATTTGTGCAGAAAAGAAATCAGCAGTTATATGACGAAAATATTGCATATTTCCGTCATAAAAACGGGAAGGGGTACTGTAGGCATCACCCCCCGGATAGCCGGTAAAAAGTACAGTTTTTCGGGTGTCAGGTGCACCTAGTTTTTTTCACAGTATTTCAATATCGCTTGGCCGGATTTGACCTAATGCCATTTTAACCGTGGTCTGTGGCCGCTTTCTTTTTCGGCTTCACTGAGCTAATATAACGAGACATCATTCTCCTTTGGGGGATTTGTGTCTGGTTGTATTACCGACTTTTTATCGAGCTATCTTCAGGGAATGTAACATATGAGAGTAGTTCGCTACTCGAAATTTTTTAATTGGAAACGACCATCCTAGTGACAGATATGATCATGATATTCCAAGCATAAAAATAAAGTTACAAAGTATATTAGCTGCATACAAGGTCACTGTGTCCACAAAACTTATGCTTTCAAAAAGTTGTTGTTGTGTGCCTATAACCACAGACAAAATGAATGGCTAAAAAGATGTAGTGATGGAAGAAACTGAATGGAACGCTTTCTTTGAATTATTAATCAGAAATACGAATCTGCATAATTTTTTTCGAAATGTTGACAAATTTTGCGGATTTTGTGGTGTGTGATTTAAAGACTTAAATATGTCTCATGTGACAGGATAAGTGTTAAACTTCATCGGGTCTCTGCTTAATTTCAAGTTGCCACGGTGACTGCTTTTTTTGTTTACACTTCATGTTTTCTCTTTTTGTATCCTGCTCTTGATATCTCTTCCACCGCATCTCTTCTGCTTCGCACTCAGCTCTACGAGTGGTAAGTATTATATAAAAACAACGCTTACGTCAGGTAAAATATTAATATTAATAAACGAACAATTAGACGTCGGAAAAGCTCTTGAATCATTCATCAATATTGTGAACATCAAGATGATTTAAGAGCTTTAAAGTGTTTGCGTAAAAGTTACAATAAAATAAGTTTATCAGTGCTAAGAAGGTTTCGATTAAGCTTAGAGCAGCTGTCATCACCTAATCACTCAGCTATTAATATTGAACTTTTTCCTCTGAACTGCGTTTCATTAAGTCATATAATATTAATATTAACCTTAAAGTGAAAGAAGCTTGCTTTTCGTAGAGCTAGGTATTAATATTATCGCTGTTGCACAAACATAAACCACGTTTTTCGCAACCCTGATGCGTTCACCTTGACTTCATTATTATTTCAGTAGATTATGTTTCACTTTACGTGTAGAGAATACGGGTTCCTAATTCCAGCTTCACTATGTAATAAATTAATTAACGGTAGGCAATGTATTAGTCACCACTGCAATGTATGAGTACTTTAAATTACCACTTAAGGGT
>WBZZ01006979.1:0-2500 GCA_019918135.1 Paulinella micropora | reverse complement strand
TACGACACTATGTCAACAGAGACTAGTGAGGTGAGTGATTATCTGGAACAAGAAGAACAAATGCAAGAAGCAGGAGGAGGAGGATTGAATGACGGAGGATACGAAGAAGAGGAAACAGGAGGAGGAAGAGAGGAAGAAGAAGGAGAAGGAGAAGGAGGAGGAGTAGAACAAACAGAGAGCACTGGGGTACACAATATACCACCTGCCTTTACAGGAGGAGGAGGACGACAAACGATAAACTTGATTTAGGGGGGGAAGATCTCAGAGGAGGAGCATCGGTGGGTGAACGACCACTACGACCTCCCTAAAACCGACTTTGATATTGTGATGGAGGCAAAGAAAGATACATATGTCTGGATCCCTCAGGATATGAGACGAGTGGGGAGTCGCACCAAAAAGGATGTCTATATCCCATTGTCAGATATTGCACAGCATCTGCAAACTGGTCTCCAATGTGGAGGAAAGGAAGAAGGTGCAACATATCAAGTTTGGGAATTCACATACCCACCTTGAAATACTTGATGCTATCTTTGCGGTGTCCCAAGCTCTAATTTGGGAACGTTTGTACGGCCCACAGGGCGAGGGTTACCTCCAGTACACATACCCAAGAGCAAGGGCTAGACTCCTCGCGGCGGGTCAGGACCCAGTTGATAACGAGAAAACGAAGACCAATTTCAGTTCGAGAAACACTTATGGGGTATTCGCATATTTTTTGACTGAATTGAAGGCTCTGGAGGCGGGATTTAGAGAAATGGTGAGAAACCTTACGAAGGCAGGAGAAACCCATCCTGTGATTGACGAGGTGGACAAAAATGACAGAATTCTGACCAAGCTCAGACTGTTGGTGGCTGCGTTGATGCACAAGGAGGCGTGGAAGAGATGGATTCCTACCAAGGATCACTCTCTCCTTAAAACAACCACAGCTGCACCACCTACCACCAACAAAGCAGGGGTTGATCAGTATATGGAGAAATATAACTTTGTCAGGTCTGTTGCTGAGTTGACGGCCTATATCAGTTATGTTCAAAAACTACTGATAAGTGAGAAGGAGAAGGCGAAAGAGAGTGAGGAGTTCGCCAGAAAGTTGCAATTGGAGGAAGTGAAAGCAAGAGTGAGTAGTGCAAGGGTACCCCCTCCGGCATATCTTCCCCCACCAGCTCCTGCCCCACCAGCCCACCCTCGGGCTCAACTAAGGTGGTGGTCACAAACACGGAGAAGAAGGACAGATAAAACAAGGGGAAGAAAGCAGGAGTGGCTAGTCTCATGCTCTATGCCAAGACGAGTTCAGAAAAAGACTCTGACTCTTCGCTCCTAGGCAAGCTCAAAGAGATCAATGCCTGCATCAAGTCTTTTCCCTGTGATGAGACTCAAGAATAGTATTACGAGGCTCTTGCTGCGGTTCTTGATCAGTCTCTAATCCAAGAGGGATTGGATCTAACCATGTACAAGGCTTGAGAAAGCAAGAGGAGAATAAGAGAAAGAGTTCGACAGGCCTAGACGCTCAGTGCGAACTGGCGGTGGCCACACTCATTTCATATTTTCAATCTCATGGATACCAGCATCTCTGCACTGGTACTCTAATAGGATTTGAAATCTTTGAGACAGTGGCGATGAGTTTGAGGCGTTCTGCTAGCTTGGCGGCGACCCTTACGGAGGTAGTTTCCTCCTATGGGCTATTCTATGGCCGCAAGTCAATCATTCTTTATTTTCTGTCGGCATTGCACTCAGTGCACCCGAGCAAACTTACGCAACTCATACAACAATGCCCAACGTTTAGCGTAGTGAAGTCCAAGAACTCAAGTTCTCGAGACACAAGTGTTCGACGCTACAGTTGGAAGCGTTGCTCCGGCAGCACTGTTCCAAGAAGTTATGAGTGCATGCTCGAACTTGGACACAGTCACGGAGGCACACATGGCACAGGCAGGCGGTGTACCTGTTGGCGCGCAAGCCACGTACACAAGCCGAGTTGCTGGATGGAAGAGACAGAGAGAGCCAGACCTCAAGATCGCATGCTGGAGGTGGTTCGCGGGCCTGCCGTGTAAGGCAGAGATGGAGCACAGAGACTGCCCTTTCAAACATGACAGGCAGAACCCAACAGCAAGGGCTGACTTTCTCAAAAAGGCGGGCGGTACTGAACCGGGCCTTTACCGACTGCTTCAAAATGCCACGATTCGAGGTGGTGGAATGACTAGAGGGAGAGGAAGAGAGGAAGGAGAAAACTGTAAAGTTTAACCCTAAAGTTACAGTGTTTTCTACTGATGTTGTGCAGACTGGGCCAACACTTCCTCTTTGTGAGAGCAAAGACGTGGGTATACAGAGGCTACAGCCCCAAGGTAGCTTCATACCCGTTCACACGTCACGATTACAAATGATAGCTGATGCAAATAGGAAGGCGAAACTAGCGATGGAGGCGAGGAGGCCAATGGCGGGCGCATCGCCTCGGCCAAGCAAGCAATCACGAACTGACTCAATATCAACGATCGCGGCGGGCGGCGAGAAA
>WBZZ01006978.1:127500-165000 GCA_019918135.1 Paulinella micropora | reverse complement strand
CCACATTTGTGGTTTAAAAACATATTTGTGGATCTTGGGGATTGTTCAAGTTTTTAAGCCCCAAATGTGGCAATATTAGCAGTACTTTGTTTGTATTAAATACTTCTGTCATATTTAAGCGAACTATGAAAAAAAACCGCTCATTAATAACGTCAAAGTTATTAATAATTTTAATCAACCCATACTAACTAATTGGCTGCATCCTGACTCGTGGCACGGCTGGAGCGACGAAGGTGTTGCGTGTGTGCCACGCGTCACAATCACCGGTACGGCAAAAAAAGAAGCGGCAATTGAAGCAGTAAGCCGCACGGGTACACTTCCTGATCCCGTTGAGCATGCAAGCTACGCATTCAACTGAACAGCATTTTTGAGCTTTGCTGCTTGTTTGTTTTCACCTGACTCCGACAGGCCGATAGGTGGCCAATACACTTCTGCCTTCCCACGACCACACTGTAACTATTAGCTTTCATGACCCCAGCCTGGCTCAGCAATTCCTGCAATTATTTCAAGTGGTTTAGCATTGTTTGACGCTCCGTTTGTGGGTGGTAGTGCTTGTATATGATTGTAGCATTGGTTACAGTATATAGCTTGATATCCAATCGACCCGCAAACAATTTGAATCAATGCATATTGAAGCGCATGGCCTTCTCCACACTTCACAATAGCACAAACGCATCTTACCCGACATCGACTCCACTCATCCATTATGTGCGGTGTATCCCAAGTTGCTACTTTGAAGAATAGTGATTTATTAACAGGGGTTTACCAGACCACGAGTGACCGTGCTCACCCCTTTGCCAAGGTTGATTACAATAGAAGGTAAAAGTTGCGTAATGGTAAGGTTAGATGTAAGTAGAGGGTAAGGTGTATGGTCTCCAGTGCTTTTGAGCTGTGCTCAAGACGAAGGATTCTGAAGGAGATTATATGCGGTAGTGAGATGATTGAGGTTGAGATGGTATAGGTTGTGTTTCATAGAACGTAAGCAGGCTAGATTGGAAAGGAAAATTAACGTGCTCATTAGGAACTGTAACTCTACTTCAACTACTAATACCTTCAAGAAATACTGTATCACTGCCCCGACTCCAACTCCAAACCTGGATGTTTCCGTAAACCCACTCACCAACCTATTTACAATAACTTCTGCCAAAATTACCTTGAAGGACTTTACCTCTACTCCAATTACTATTAACTTCAAGACAAACTGTATTTTCTCATAAGGAACTTTGACTGCTCCGATTCATGAGGAGTTCTACCCATGCTCCAGTACCTATCCTAAACTTCACTTCGTAACTAACTTATCATGGAACCCACAATTCTAATGTAATACGATACAATTTAATCTAATATATCTTACTTTTTACTTTTTGCCAGTATTTTCTCACCCCATGTGCACGGGAGAAATTCCTTTTTACTCTAGCAAATTCCTTTTTCGCCTGAATCAACTTGTATTCTTCCCACTGGCTGTACGATTTGTCCTTCCACTTTAGCCTGCATACATCCGTTACTACACAACCAAAACCAGTTCAATACCACAGCCTTCCCATTCAGAATCTTCGTCGTGAACTCACCTCACAAGCCCTGGAGAAAGAACGCACTTACAAACCCTTACAGTGTCTACTCAAAAACCAGCCCTTATACTTAACAAACCTTGAACCTAGCCCTTACTCAACCCTACCTTTAAACCTAATTAATATCGGCAAAGGGGCGAGCACGGTCACTCGTGGTCCGGTAAACCCCTGTCAATAAATAACCATTTCTGAAAATTAGTGCAGCCAGTGAGGAAAAGTATGACTTGATATGGGCAGAAAAGGAAATTGCTAGAGTAAAGAGGGAAATTTCCCAGTGCACTTGGGGCGAGAAAATACTGGTAAAAAAGTAAAAAGCAAGATAAGTTTGATTAAATTGTATTGTATTACGTTAAGATTGTCGGTTCCCAATAAGCTGGTTACGAAGTAACGTTTAGGTTAGATACTGGAGTATGGGTATAGTTTCTCATGAATCGGAATAGTGGCATAGTTCCTTCTGAAGAATTTTACAGTTTTGCTTGAAGTTATTAGTAATTAGAGCAGAGGTAGAGTCACATAAGTTTCTTTTTCGAGCAAGTGTGGTAGAAAATACGGTAAAACAGAGTGGTAGCTGGCTACGCGGAAACGTCAAGGTTGTGAATTGACTACTATAGGTACCACTATAGGACACTTATCTTTTATATAAAATAAGGCTATTTTTATGTAAATTCGTCTTACTATTAATTTCAACAAAAATATACATAATTTTATCCAAATTAAATATAACAATCATTAAGCCTTAAATAGTCCATATTTGAATTTCTCTCAAACTCTAAAAAAAATAACTTATCTATCTTTTTTCAAATCAACACGAAGAGACATTAAAACCTGTTTCTTAGTTTTTACTGCTGTCCTGAACTTAGTTATCTTTTTTGAAAAAATTAAAAGTCCTCCCTATTGCGAGTTTGATTATTTTCTATTTAAATAAATAAAAATTATATTATATATAATATAAATGGGTAGAAAACCAACATATACTGCAGAGGAGGCAAGGGCAAAACACGCTGAACGCATGAGAGAATATCAGAGAAGAAATAAAGAGAAAGCACTTATGAGAGCAAAAGAATATTATCAAAAAAACAAGGCAGACATACTGAGAAAATCAAAAGAGAAAAGAGAAAAAATCAAGGCTGACCTTATTAGGCTCCAGAGTATTGTTGGCCAATTGAGACCTGAAAAAATCTGTATATACTATAAAATTAAGTAAATCATTGTCTCAAAAAGTGAAAAAGTTTCCATTAGAGGGTATCATAGGAATGATCGGATCTATAATTGAAGACTTTAAAACACTTTACAAAGACAATGACTTAATACAAATACGTATTAGTGCTATTCCTTCAACTTGGAATGTACAAAACCAAAAATTAATAAAAGTAAAAGATTTCAATTTAGAAGATATACTGACTAGATTAGAATCTATACTACAATCAAACGACGAAAACTATATGGACGAAGAAGGAGCAACAATGGAACTTATTGATTTCAATTTTGTGGGTGTAAGGATGCCTGAAGGAGGAGCAAGATTGAAAGCAATAACAGAAACAGACATGTATAAAAAGAAAGGTGTAATACGAATAAACAATGATGACAACATATGTTTGGCAAGGGCAATAGTTGTAGCAAAGGCAAAGATTGAGGAACACGAGAAATACGAGCAAATCAGAAAAGGACGCAGAATCCAAGACGAACTGGCAAACAAACTACATGAGGAGGCTGGTGTCATGAAAGATTTATGTGGGTTTTCTGAAATTAGTGAGTTTGCTAGACATATAGACTACAACATTGTTATTGTTGAATATCCAGACAAAGTCGTATATAAGACTGAGATGAAGGACAAAAAATATATACATACTAAAAACAATGAACCATTACGACACCATAACAAGTATGAAAGCATTCTTATCAAAAGGAAACTTTTGCGAGAAATGTATGAAGGGATACGAACATAATCACGCATGTGAATTCAAATGTAATATATGTCTAACCGAGGGATGTAAAGGATATGACAATATTTCAAAATGGAAAACGTGTAATGAGTGCAATAGAAAGTTTCCTAATGATGAATGTTTCAACAATCATAAACAAAATGAGTTGTGTGATGTAAAGAAAAAATGTATCACATGTGCTAAGACATACAAAGGAGAACATAAATGCGGATATGAAAACTGTAGGAACTGCAAAGAACTAAAACCTTTATGGCACCAATGTGAGATAAAGAAAAAAGTCATACATGCACCATCAACAAAATATGTATTCTTTGATTTTGAAGCAAATCAAGAGACAGGAATTCACATTATCAATCATTCAGAAAGTCAATATTTCAACGACAGCACACCAATCATACATAAAAACATTGAACAATTCTGTGAGTGGGCGTTGGGTGTGAAACATAAGGGCTATACATTCATAGCACATAATGCGCGGGGGTATGATTGTCAATTTGTGCTAAAATGGTTAATTGAAAAAGGCATAACTCCATTTGTAATCTATCAAGGTGGAAAAATAATGATGATGTCTATTGGTGATGGAAAAGAACATATTAGATTTATAGATAGTCTATCTTTCCTTACTATGCCTTTATCTGATTTTCCTGATACATTTGGACTTACAGAATTAAAGAAAGGATATGTTCCTCACTTTTTCAATAAAACAGACAACCAATCATACATAGGGAATATGCCAGACAAAGATGACTATGGTTATAACTCATTTTCAAAGAAAGAAAAGAGATGATTTTCTAAAATGGTATGATGAACAAAAAAGCAAAGTATTTGATTTCAATAAAGAAATGATTGAATATTGTCATAGTGATGTAGATATACTAAGACGGGGGTGTATTGAGTTTAGGAAACAATTTATGGAGTTTGGTATTGATCCATTTCAATACACTACAATTGCCTCTACATGTATGGCACTATTCAAAGCAAACTACATGCCTGAGGACAGCATGGCAGTCATACCGACAAACAGAACAGACAAAGCAAAAACAATTCGTATCTGTGTGGAATGGTTAGCATAGAGAGAAAAAAAGGACAATGCCAAAATTCAACATGGTCTAAATGGTAAAGAAAAAATACTAAACTTACCTAAAGGTGTGAAAGCCTACTTAGATGGATATGACGAGAAAACAAAAACGGCATATGAGTTCCATGGTTGTTATTGGCACGGGTGTCCTGAGTGCTTTAATGGAAACGAACTGAATAGAGAAAGGTCTGTTAATAAAACATGTAGGCAACTATACAAGGAAACTAAACTACGAGAAACTTTAATAAGTCAGCATCCTGAAGTTAGTCAATTAATAACAATATGGGGGTGTCCATGGAATAGGATAAGAACAAAGGAAGAATTCAAAGGCACAATAGAAGAGACATTAATGGAGCAAGAAACAATCAATCCACAACATGCTATGTTTGGTGGAAGAGTGAATGCTCTGTCTCTATACTGGAAGTCAATGAGTGAGTATCAGTATGCTAAGTATATAGATGTGTGCTCTCTCTATCCCTATGACCCATATCCTGTGAAACACCACCAAGCAATAAGAGGAAAAGAAGCATATGATATGCTGAATAACAAAACAGCATTCGGTATAGCAAAAATAAAAATACTACCACCTAGAGGACTAATTCACCCAGTCCTTCCATGTCAAGATAGAGGAAAGATGATGTATTATCTATGTAATAAATGTGGTAAGGAAGGCTTACAGGACAGAAGTCAGCACACTGACGAGGACAGAATACTGACAGGCACATGGGCAACACCACTTATTTACAAAGCAATACAAAAAGGCTACAGACTTATTAAAACTTACGATTTATGGCATTGGAACGAGCAGACAACGGAACTATTCAAAGAATATATTAAGATATTTCTAAGAGTGAAACAGGAATCAAGTGGCTATCCTTCAAATGTCATAACAGAAGAAGACAAAGACAACTACATTAAGGACTATGAAGAAAAGATGAAATTAAATTAGATAAAAGCAAGATTGAAAAGAATGAAGGTAGAAGGGCTGTGGCGAAACTATGTCTAAACTCACTATGGGGAAAATTTGGACAACAAAACAACAAGACACAAACAAAAATAGTAAGGAGTGAAGCAGAACTATACAAAATACTAAACGACAAAAAAGATAAATGAAGTATCAATTAATGTGATAAACAAAGAATGCTTAGAACTATCTTACAACCTACACCCAGAAAAAGTATCAGACCCATACAATACAAATATTTGTGTAGCACTATTTACTACAGCACACGCAAAGATGAGATTGTATGATATGTGGACAGATTAGGTAATAGAGTATTATACCATGACACTGATAGTGTGATTTATTCAGTAGATGAAAAAGAAGGACAGACAACAATACCGACAGGAGATTTACTGGGGCAATGGACAGACGAATTGATAGATAAAAAGACAAAGATAAGTAGAATGATAACCACATTTGTTGGAGCAGGTCCTAAATCCTACGGCTACATACTAGATGACGGAACTACGAAAATGAAATTAAAGGGCTTCTCAATGAATTACGAGACTTGTAAAAAATTGAACTTAGTAAATATGTTTAGTATTATAAGCAACGGATTACAAGTACAAGACACTGAACTATCTAAGAAGGCATATGAAGAATTAGCGGACTTACTTGAAACAAAAGGTGAAAAGTGTATAGCAAAGAATGTGGCAGAGGCTGGAAATTTAACCATACACACCAACAGCAAAATAACGAGAAACAAAAAGACTAAAACAATATCGTCTGCACATACAAAAGATATTTTCATTTACTTGCACAAAAAGAGTAATACAAACACTAAAAGAAAACCAGATTACAACATTACCATACGGCTATTAAAGCAAAAAAAAAAGGAATTTACAAAAAATAAAAAAAATAAAAAAAATAAAAAAGGCATCAGGAAAAGAATGGTTTGTGAAGAGCAAGCGGTGAGAGTTGAACCGCCGACAATGACGGACAACATCACCAACTTACTAATTACACCACCCCTAACCATGACAGAGGACAAATAAATTTTTTGTGTTGTGTTTTTCTACTCAGTCAATGCGCAATGTTATCACATGGTTTTTGCACAAAGTGTTCAGAGAACCGAAGAATTCTTGGATCCCCTACCACTTTTTTGTCTCTCGCAGTTCTTCTTGAAGAGATGAGTGAATTTATCGATTATGAAGCCAAAGAGGCTGATGAAATTTCTAGTGAAAGTGAGTTAGAAATAGAAAGAGAAGAAAATAATTGGATTGATTATTATTCTGACAAGACAAGTAAGACGACAAAAAAAGGATAAAATATTTTTGGAAAGTAAGAAAAAAAACTTGTCCAAAAAAATAAGATTATTGAAACGAGAACTTTACGATGTTGAATCAAGACTGGAAGCAGTTAATCAGAGAGATGAGGAACTAAAAGAAGACAAAAGACGAATGGAAGAAGAGAGAAAAGTTAAGAGGCAGAGACTTAGAACAGAAAAAGAGACTAAGAAAGAAATAGCATTTTTGGAAAAGTGGTTAGAAAAAAATAAATTTCCAATGTCTCGCCAAGAGGAAAATTTCGCACGTAATTTAATTGAACAAGGTGATACATTTGATGAAGTTATAGTTAAGTATAAGTTGTATGATAATGAAGTGAGAGCCCAAGTGGAGTAAAATGGTTGTGTGATCTGTGCTGTCTGCCTACCTGCTCACGTATCATCAATGAACACGACACACATTTCACTACAACATAAAAGCACACTTATTACTTGACTATTTTCAAAAAAAAATTATTTATTTATTTATTTACGAAATATAAAAAACGGCTTCAAGGCACTGCCCACACATGTTTTTTGTGCTTTTTGGTGTGTGGGCAGGTACAATGCCCCCAAAGAAGAAGCCAGACAATCAGCCAGCTAAGCCGACCGCAGAGCCGACCGCAGAGCCGACCACAGAGCCGACCACTCCCGACGCGAAACGCCCACTTCACGAAGACGAAGAGGAGGATGTTGGTGCTGTTTCAAATGCTTTAAATGCAATACAACTATACTAAGCCCAGGTGCTGTCCCCACTAAAACATCGTGAAGAAAGTAAGTGTTTCGTCGAGTTTGTCAACGATAACAAGACACCAGACCTTGTTTTCATCAAGCCAGGGAATAACAGGGTTGAGGCGAAATTCATGAAGAGCCCTGGAGAGGCTAAAGTTTATTTCGTAACCATTGATTCTAAGGGGGTCATCCGTGTGTTTCATTCTTGGTCAGCTGTGAAGGGGTACTACATACACACTAAGGTCCCTGTGTATTCAAAGTTTGCCACCTATCACATCAAGAAATAATATTACTACAAGTCCATTATTTCTTTTTTCTTCCTTTGTCGGAAGAAGTTCTGATGTTGGCAGGATCTATTTCCTCTCGTTTAAGTAAATGCATTGTTTGTTTTTCTTTAGTTAGTTGTTTCAGTTCTTTATGAATATCTGTCTCTTCCGGTTCGTTAGTTGCATCTGTCTTTAATAAATGTCGTGGTGGCACTATATCATCATTTGTTAATACAATCCGGTATCCCTTACGGGCTTTGACGATGTAGATTTGCTTGCTCCATGTCTTTCCTCCCTTTTCTAGAATGTGTTTCTTGTTTAATTTTCTAACTCTGTCTCCCTCTTTGAAACCATATAAATATTTATCAACATATCTATGTTGTTGGCTAATATCATTTCCTTTAAATACATCAATTGGTGCCGCCTTAATCGCTGACCTTTCTTTCTTGTTATAATAATAAACAACATCTTCAATATAACTTATCCAATCAAAATTACGATTAAAAGCCCATAATACGTGTAATCTTTCTCTTAGTGTTCTAACAAATCTATCAACAATACCTAACGAATTATGATCGCCTACTTCAACCATAAAAATTGCTCAATACCATTATTTCTCATCCACTCACCAACAACACCTTTAAACTCCCCCCCATTGTCCGATATGTATGCTTTAGGCTTTGGTAATTTCTTGAGAGCATCTAAAACGGTGGTTGAAAATTTATTTTTTATAGGTATCGCATAAGCATAACGACTATGAATATCAATCCAAATAAGGGCAAAATTATAATTTTTATTTTTTGTAGCAACCTTACTCATATCCATTAAATCAATATTAACCATATCTAATACCTTATCAGCCCATATTGTAGTCCCTCTAGTCCTTGGCTTAGTCTGACGAAATAATTCTTGAGCAGTGCTTGTCCGTTCTTCCTCTGTTGGTTCACCTCGCGGAGTATCTTCTAGTTGTGTATCCTTATCCTGTGCATTAATATTTTTAGTTGTGTGTTTGTGATCCATTGATATTTTAGAATTTCAAAAATATCTTTTCTGCTTCCTTACTTTTTTCTTTATTCTTTGGTGTATTGTTATGTACATTAACTGATATTTCACTTCGTTTTTTACCGCCTCTCTGTTTTATGCCTGTTGTTTCATAATCTTCGCTTTCTTCACTCTCACTTTCTTCTTCTTCGCTGTCATTCTCTGGCTTCTTGGGTTGTGGTGCTTTCTTTGTGGTTTTCTTCTTGGGCTTTTTGGCATTCTTTTTTATCTTTCTAAGCATATGATTTGCAATAACCTCAGACATATCAATTTCGCTATCGCTTTCGCTTGATTCATCTTCAATCTCAGGATTTTTAAGTATTTCTTTCGCAACACCAACTTCAGCATCTGTCTCAATAAGTTCTTCCACTGATGCTTCTTTTAATGCTCCTTTTTTACGAAGCCTTTCACGTGCCCACTCGTCCTTTCTACGTTCAGCATTTGCTCTGTTTGCTTGAACTGCTTTCTTCCAGTTGTCTTTTGAAGCCTCTTTTGACGGCATTGTTTACCGACGAATGGTATTACACAAAATAATTGTATTTTTTGTTAGTATAATTTAACAAAAACAAACAAAAATAAAAATAATTAATATACAACGTCGCAATATAAATCATTACTCGGCCTTAATGAGTTGGCTGTTGATAGTCTAAATATACTTAACCTTGACCTTACCAACACAAACATAGTCGGTCTGAATACAGACAGAGTGCCAGAAGATTCCGACCCAATTAATCTTTATTATACAGATGCGCGATTTGATACAAGGCTCGCTTTAAAATCAACGACAGACATCAAAGAAGGAAAAAATTTATACTATACAGAGCAACGAGTGAGGGAAAACGACGAAGTCAAAGCCTCAACTCAACACAGAAGCAATACTTCTAATCCGCACCAAACCAGTTTATATAATTTGATAGACACAAACATATTTTCACAAGCGAGCGGACAATACTTAACTTACAACGATGTAGAAGGTAAATGGAATAATACAGCCCTTGGTTCAATTCATACACTTTCAGATGTGGTTATAACCGCGCCGATAGCAATGAATAGTTATCTAACATATAATTCAAGAAACTGGGTAAATAAAACCTTTCCGATAAATGTTGATGAATTCGGCAATATTAGTATGGGAAGGAAGAATATAACAGGAGTTAATTTACTAAATACCAAAGATGTTGATGAATGGATATTTGAGCACCAAGATAATAATGATAAAGTGTCAGCGAGTGGAAGTATAGATAGCCACAGCGATGTGACAATATCAGGCTTCCCAGGAGATAACCAACTGCTTATTTATAGCACAGGACAATGGAGAAATACGACTTCACCCTTTCTTAGATTAGACGGCACTGCTAGTATGACGGGGGCACTAAATATGGGAGGTTTTGCTATTTCAGGGGCTTCTACATATAATGGAATTAATCTCGCTAATCTCGCAGTTGATGGTTCGGTGGTTAAACTAACAGGAGACCAAACCATAGGAGGAATTACAAAATTTCAGCAACATAATAAATGCTAGTGCGGGTATTGATATGAAAAGCCAAAGCATAACAAATGTTAATCTTGTTGATGGTGTGGATGTTTCTGTCCTTGATACTTGGGTGGTTAAACTAACAGGAGACCAACCATAGCAGGAAATAAAAAATTTACATCAACTTTAGAAGTAAGTGGTTTATCCAATCCTACTACTTTTGACGGCATCGGTATAGCATTTGATACAAAAATAGGAATGATTGCAGCACAAAAAACAGCAACAGCTACTTGGTATCCGATACAAATAACTGGTTCGTATGTTGAGTTATATTCAGGTAATACTTTAATTATAACTGCAACTGGAACAACATTAAGTTTGAATAACAACAAAATAACAAACTTAGCCGACCCTTCCGCTTCAACAGATGGAGCAAATAAAAGTTATGTTGATACAAAAGACGGGCAAAATGTGAAACTAACAGGAAACCAAACCATAGCAGGAATTAAGACATATAGCAGTGGTGTTGAAATAACTGGAAATTCAACGAATGCAACAACAAAGGGAACATTCATCGTTTTCAATTCTACAAGTAATATCGGATCAATTGCTAGTTTGGATATGAAAACTGCAACAAATTACAACTTTGAAATTTCTGCGAAAAAAATAAGTTTTATTATTGACGGGACGATTGTTTCGTGGTTTAATGCTACTGGCTTAGATTGTAACAGTAGTCGGATTGTTAATCTGGGAGCACCACAAAATGCGAATGAAGCGGTAAATAGGCAATATCTGGATGACAATTGTGTGAAACTAACAGGAGACCAAACAATAACAGGAAGTAAACATTCAACGGGGCGAGCACTACGATAAAATATCTAATTTTAACACAAACGGCCGATTTTAATAATCAAGTTATCATTAATGGTGGAAATATAACATATAATGGGGCGAGGATATTAAACAAAAATGGAGGAGATATATTCTTTTCACAGACATCAGGTGATTATCAATATTTCTTATTTACTCCAAATACTGCTACAAGTGGAACCGCGAACCAACGAGGTTATGTATTTACGAATGTAGCATTTGATGCAAAAGGGGCGGGACTCTATATTTCAAAACTTTTGGATAATAAAAGTGCTTCATCTGACATTGTCCGTTTTAACAATGCTGGCGGTATGCGATTTTATGGTGCCTTAGATATGAATTTAAACAACATTACAAGTGCTGGAACAATAACGGGAACAACAATTACTTCAACCGCAGGAATAACTACAACTACATTAACGGCGAGCGGATTATTAACAGCAGATGGCGGTTGCAAGTTATCTATTCAAAATAAAGTAAATGGAGGAAATGGACAGGGTATATTTCTGTGGGATACAGACAACGCAGGATGGGGGATTTATATGCCTCAGCCAGGGGCAGGTAAAAGTCTATCTGGAGGGTCTGCGGTTGCAGGCAACGATATTTCAGGCTTTGCTATAAGATTTAGGTCTGGTTTTGCTTCGGCGGATGGTTTTGTGTGGGAAAATTCTAATGAGCAATTGTTAATGTCATTGAATGGGGCGAACGGGACTTTATGGACGAAAGGGTTAATAACGGCTAGTGCGGGTATATCAACAACAACATTAACAGCAAGTGGATTAATAACGGCAAATGCGGGGATTACATACTCTGGGTTGCTAACGACCACAACTACTAATGGAGCGAAAATAGGAATTCAAGGACAAACAGACGGGACGAATGCGAGAGGAATATTTGTATGGGATACTGCTGATTCAGCATGGGGGATTTATATGTCTCAGTCTGGAGCAAATAAATCATTAAGTGGAGGAACAGCACCAGCAGGAGGAGTAGGCGGAGGATTAACTTCTTATGCTATTAGATTTAGAGTGAATAATTCTTCAACGAGTGGGTTCATATGGGAGAATAGTTCAAATACTGCTTTAATGTCTTTGAAAGCAAGCGATGGACAATTATGGGTATTGTCTAATCCAATTCAATATTCAGACAGGAGAAAAAAAGAAGATATAAAGGAATGCTTAGGCTTAGATTTTATTAATAAGTTAAATCCAGTCTGCTATCGTATGATTGATGACAACAAGAAACAAAGAACGGATTTGATAGCACAGGAATTAGAAATCATATTAACAGAAATGGATATGCTAGATTTTGGCGGTTTTATAAAAGAAACAATTATGGTTCCGTGTCCAAAGCAAAGAAAAGAATGCGAATTGAAAGGTGTGAGTGTTAATCCAGAAGATGTTAAATGTGTTGATAGTGGTGATGTCGGTTATGGTATAGGTTATTCCGAGTTTATCGCCCCGTTAATTAAGGCCACACAGGAGTTATCGGAAAAGGTATTTAATTTAGAAAAAGAAAATAAACTTTTACTTAATATACTACAAGACCAAACCAACCAATTAGCAGAAATACGAGCAGTCGTTTTCCCTAATGTCTAATAATACAACTAGACTTCACAGACCCCCGCCTATTATGGATATGGATGGCGAACTAACTCCCGAATCAAAGTCTCGTGTTCTTGAAGTAGAACTAAAGACTGAGGAAAAAAAGTAGAGCACGAATAGGAAGATAACTGGAATTGTTGTTGTATAAAAAACAGACCGACCGACAGCCGACTTATTAAATACTTATTTCAAATGGGTATCATTATTGCCATTATAACCCTTTGTATCGTGAGGCTATCTGAAAAGAACTTGCCGTGCGAGGTTGCTAATACTTATGTCGGTATTTTGACTTTACTCATAGGAATTTGCCTTCCATCGCCTTCTTCAAGTAAGAAATAAAACTGAGTTTTTGTATCCTTTTTTCAAAAAGACGAGCACTCGTATAAATATATTTTATACCATGAACTATCACCCGCACACATTAAAGAAATGGCGTCATCAAGACTAACACACCAATCACTCATAGGCTTATACACACATTTAAATTTAGTTTCTATTCCTTGCTTTATACAATAAGCACAACTCTCATTCTTTTTTTCGCTTACCCGCGAGTAAAAGTCGCAGGCAGTTCGCGAAAATATTTTTGTTATTAAAAAGTTTATCATCAGTAATATAATCATGGCTGACTATAAATACCAAAAGATTATTTTTCTGAGCAATGATTTTGTTGGAAGCAAAACATTTAATAAAAATATTCAAATGTCATTCACACCGACCAAAATGAATGTTAAGTTTATTCATTATACGAACGACCAGACGGAAACCAAAACCAGAATTCTTTATATGGACAGAATTGGAATTATCGGCACATTCGCTGATAGTAATATAGCAAACATTTCAAACCTTAGTTATAATTTAGGTGTCGTTTGATGGACGGACGGACAATTTACATCTAAAGTCCTTGAAACTGACAGCGGAAATATTGACACAGGAAATTTAGCCGGCCGAATTGTTGTGTGTTTGGAATTTCTTGCTTAGAATATACACGATGCAAAAAATCAATATGTCAAGGTGAAGCCAGTAAAACAAGAGGGGGATGGAAACAAAAAAGCAAAAGGTTATAAATTATTCAACGAGCCGTATGCCAACATATTTCTACTCGCCCGTAAGAAGAGCGGGAAAACAACAGCACTCTTTGAAATACTGAAACGGACTACAGACAGAAAAACCCGTATTGTCATTATTGCTTCAACAATTCACAAGGACTACATTTATAAAGCAATGGTTAAGCACTTTAAGACCAGGGGAAACCCAATCGCAACATATACCTTTCTTAAATCAGATGGTGTAAATGTGATAGACTATAACTAGACAAACTGAATAGACAGGACGAGCAACACGAAGGAGAAATCAAAGATGAAGAACCGATGGAGAAACCACAATTTCTTTATTTCGGAAAGGAAAAGAAAAAAGAAGAAGGAGGTGAGAAGAAAGAAAGACCAAGTAAGTATATTTCACCAGAGGTTGTTTTTGTTTTGGACGATTTAGGGAGCGGATTAAGAGATAAATCCGTGAGCGATTTGTTAAAAAAGAACAGACACTATAAAAGTAAGGTGATTATGTCTAGTCAGTATTTGAATGACCTACGGCCAGAAGCCATTAAGCAGTTAGATTATTTGTTAATCTTTCCGGGTCAGTCTCAGGATAAAATGGAACTCGTGTATAAACACTTAGACTTATCTTTTGATTTTGATTATTTTCTTCAAAAGTATCACGAGGCTACAAAGGAGAGATTTAATTTTCTGTATGTTTCAAGTGTTGATGATGAGTTAAGAAAAAATTTTGCCTATCGCATGAAATAATGATATTTATCAACTACACTCTCATTCGTTTCACTCACAAGTCCCGAAGGGACGTTGTGACGCTGCGCTCACATTCTCGTTTGTTGATAAACATCGTGAAAAAGTAAAAACGATGTTTTATGAAACCGCGTAGCGGGTGAATAAAATATCAAATAATATTTTTAGAATTATTTTTCATTTTTGCTGAAAAGATTTTTTAAAATCTTTCTAATATATGCCAGTATCACCAGTGATAATTTCACAACCATCAGGATATAACATCGGATACAATCCATCAATGCCACAGAAGGGAGGAAAAAAGAAAACTAAGAAGAAGGGATGTGGTCAAAAGGGAGGAAAGATTAACTGGGCTAAGGTCGGAAAAACCGCAATGGCTGTTAATAAATTCCTTCGCAATAACAAGATTATTTCAAAGACCGCTAATGCCCTTGGCGATGTCGGGGTTCCATATGCGTCTCGTATTGGGTCTACCGCCGCAAAACTTGGTTATGGTAAGCAACGAGGAGGTGCTGTAAAGTTTCATTAAATATTTTGTTTCAAATTCTAAAATTTAGAAATATTTTTTTGATAATATATAAACGAAGTGTTATATAGCAAAAATCGCGAGCGATTTTTTTATATGATGGGTTCGGCTAAGACTAATAAGAAAAGGCTAAGGTAAGACCCCCGCGAGTGTATAGGAATAAGAGCGGGAGACCTTATATTATCCAGAAGGGTAAAAAATATTATCTTAATTTTGGTAAGAAAACAAATGATATGAGCACACTTCAAATTGTTAAGTTGTTTTTGAAATATATTGGTAAGCCGAGGCCACAAAGGCAGGGCCGCAAACCAAGGGAAAAATAATCAAATCTGATTTCAATCGTCTTGAACACGAGAACAGAAACCAGATACAAAGCAACTTACAAAAGAAATATGAGTTAATACATGACGAGGAAGAAAAGGAAAGAAGAAGAGGGAAGATGTGATAGAATAAAAGAAAACGCAAGACCGAATGGAAATAGCGGATCGTCAAGAAATGGATCAGGAAAATAAGAGACTACATCGTACAGAGATAGCAGACGCAACAGAAAGACAAGACGAAATAAAAAGAGAAATAAAGAAGGAGCAAAAACTTATAGAAGATGTAAAGTTTGAACACGATAGGAAACAAAAACTGTTACTATTACAACAGCCACAATATATCAACCGCAGTTCACACAAGCGGTGAATAATCAACCACCTACACCAGTGACGCCACTACCAAAACCCCCTCCTGCAGACGAACTAGATGAAAACATAAAACTTTTAAAATCTGCTTATTTTACAGACGAAAAGATTAAAAAAATGACTAATAATATGATACAAAAAACAGCAGATGGTATTAAATTATTGCAACAGAAAAATGTAAAACTGACTGATATGAGGAAAGCACTAGCACAAGCAGAAAAAAAAGGGGGAAGCAACAGAAAATGATGTTAAAAATTTACAATTTAAGCAAAAAATGAAAGATGCCTTATCAAAAAAGTATTTACCAGAAATAAAAATCGTTGATTTATCGCGAGCCTTAAAAAGGAAACTTGAATTGGACGGACATAAAAAATTGAAACATAGAGAAAATAGCGAATGGATTATGGCGATGGTAAAAAGGTTTAATATTAATGTAGGAAATGATGAGAAACAAATAAAAAGAAAATAGCAGATTATGCTAAGTATGATGAGTATATGGGGAACCAAGGAGGGGCAGGTAGGAAATTACACCATACATTGGACGAAATGATTAATAAATTATTTTCAATCGCGAAAAAAAAATACTTAGCCCGCAAAGATTGGAAACACACAATGAACAAACATGATTTTGTAAATACTCTAACGAACAAAATGACTTCCGATCCAAATTTAGATAAGCAAGTTTCAACATATTTAAATATTGATGAAGGAATGCCACCAATTACCATACCCCCGAGTGTAGCGGAGACAATCATACCCCCGAGCGTCGCGGAGACAACCATTATCACTCCATTAGAGCCACAGCCAGACTCCAACGAAGATGAAGATGCGACCTTTACTGCTCGAAAGAGCGTAAGATATATCGAAGATATTGTCGGTCAGAAGCGATTTGGAGGGTCTTGTCCCCTCACAACCAGAGCCACAACCAGAGCAACCACAGCAAGAGGGAGAGGGGCGGGGACTAATGACTAATGAAATAGATGACAATGAAAAAATATGGATGGTATCTCGGAGCAATAGCCAGTGATGAAATTTACAAGTTGAAGCCAGGAAGCAGAAAGCGATATGGATTTATTATGACTTTGGACAATCACAAACAAGCGGGGTCTCATTGGATCGCAGTTTACTGCTCTTTAGATGGCGATAGAAGTATAGAGATATACGACCCGCTAGCCCTATATAAACCAACTGAAGACTTTCAACAACAAATGAAACAACTAATAGACAAAAGCCATCCCGATAGTTATTTGTTAATGAAGGTCAATCAAGTAAAGCAACAATCAAACACCTCAGACACATGCGGTTGGCATAGTATGAGATTTTTAATGGAGCGGGCGAAAGGAAACAGGTTTAAGTTTGCTAGCGGGTATACAGACCTTAAAGAAGAAGAAGCGGAGAAATTAAAAGCACAGAATGGGTATGGTAATTTTGATACATTTATCTGAAATATTATTTATATGATATACAATGGAGTATAAGGGAGGCCGTGCGAGTGGGATCTATTACATAAATAGTAAAAATAGGATAACTGGCACAGACAGCGACTTTACACACGAATTAAACTTAAAATCACTAGACAATCCCACACATTGTAAAATTCTTCATATCTATGTACCGAAGTCGTATTATTCGGTGGCTTCACCATATAATACTTTTACATTATCCGAAGACGGGTATGAGGTTTTAATTACGATACCTGAGGGAAACTACACAATGAACAATTTAAAAAAATAAGTTGTCGGAGGTACTGACGACAGAAAGTCCGAATGACTATACTTATGTTGTCTCAAGCAACAATACAAACACAGAAGCGGAGGATGGTAAATTAACATTCAGTGTTTCAAATAACGGAGGTATTCAACTGCGGTTTATATTTGATGGTGATACCCGTATTCACGAGATTATGGGTTTTGATAGAAATTCAACATATTTCTTCGCTAATGATTTTATTAAATCGCCAAATGTAATTATTTTAACTGGCGAAAAGACTTTATACCTTCAATCGGACTTAGTTGGTGAAGGAGATAATCATGTGCTACAAGAAATATACACGGCCAACGAAATTCCGGTTGGAGCCGTTATATACGACGGAAGTGGGTCGGAGTATGGTAAGAAATTATCCGCCAGTTCAAATAATGTGTATCGGTTTTATCTTACAGACGAAAACGACCAACCCATTAACCTCAATGGGCTCGGCATTGTAATGACTTTGTTGATTTACAGAGAGACTAATTATTTTAATTTATTTACATCATTTTTTAATTTGTTAAAGGTGAGGTAAGGTAATTAATTTAATTTTATAATTATTTTTTTTTCTATAAATATATTCTGGTGAATTAGTTAATTTTCACAACTGCCTAAAAAAATCAAAAATGCCAACTCAACACGGAGGTGAACTAGACTTTTCTAGAACCGACTACATCAGTGCTTCGTATCGTTTGAATAAACTAACTCCGCGAGAAGGTGCGGGAGCTATTACTGTTACTACCGCAGGAGGACAAGAAAGCAACTTTGACCTTATCAGCAGGCCATTTAACTTAGCCCGCTCTGTTTTGAGTTTTACTTATGCCCCACCAGCAATTGCAGCGAACTATAACAAATGCTATATGCATTGTCTGGCTCCTATTAGACAAAGTCAACTTCAAACCCGTAGCGGTGTTTATCTGTGCTTGGTAATTTTACAAAGATTATTTGGAAGGCCGAAACTTCTATGAAGGACTTTCTGACACTTGAAAACCGCGATAATGGAAGTGGTGCGGGATGTATGCTTCAAAAGTGTAATACAGGAAAGATTGTTATCGGAAGTAGAGCAGAAAGGCGAGCAATTGATACTGCAGTAGCCTACGATACTGCTAGAGACGCAATTCAAACATACTACAAAGTGCCTAGTGCAAATGCTCGTCGCCACGACGATTCCGCTCTATCTGATGGCACTGCTGGAACCTATAGCCTTGTTAATGTTGAATATAATGAGGCTAAGTATTTCTCTGGTGGTGCGGCTACTTCTGCTGAGCCTTCTATCGCTGTTAAGATTAATCTCGGTATGCTTTACAATACCATTTTCGCCCTTGATAAGACTATTATGTTTCCAGAGATTTTGAATATGAGGATTGTATGGCAACAGACCCCTAAAATTTATTATTACAATAACGATGCTTCGTCACCGGGTGGAGGAGTGCTTGTTGCTGCCACTGGTAATGTAACTGTTTCTAGTCTTAACTTGCTCCTTGCTGTAGAGACTAATCCCGATGTCATTCAATCAATTCAACAAAAGGTGGCGAGTGCTGAAGGTATGAGTTTTAATATTGATTATCCTTATGTGTATAAAAATTCCATTGCTCAATCCACTACACTAAACATTATTCTCCGCTTTGATAGGGGGCATGGTAAAAGGTTGAAGAAAATTTATCACACACTCTTTCACAACCGAAAACAAGAATACCGCTTATGATATTGATAACAGAGCAACCGCTAAGACTAGTTTCCACACCACACTTGACGGGGCACGACTTCAGGAATTTGAAATATTTCCCGCTAGTTTTGAAGATTATATGTGCTTGAAACCTAAACTTGAAGGTTCTGTTTTGATGAATTCAAATGTGTATCAATACAACTGGTTCTGGGTTGATACTTGGGATAATACCCGCCCGCTGTGGAGCAAAGACCAAAATGAAGTTAGCGGGCTTGACCTTTCCAATGAGAGGCGATGGGAGTTCATTAGCACTACACAGAATAATGCTCATCAGCACGTAAGTGTAGCAATCACTCAGCGGGAGGTTCAGGTTAAGTCAAATATAATTTCCATTTCATAAACTGCCAAAACAAAAATTTAAAAAAATTTAGATTTATTTTTTTGTTTATATACAAACAAACAATGAAAACTCACCAGAGAAACTTAATCGCAGAAAATCCTGACGGAGAATTTATAAACGTCAGGGTCGGATATGATGGTGATATTGAAACAAATAATTCAAAAACCGCTTTTGGCGAAGCAGTAGTAGGTCAATTAACACCAGTTTTACAAAAAATCTTTCCATATACCATTAATACTATGATATGGACAAAAACAGAAACAAAATCGTCTGTGTCATTTTTGAATAATATGGCTGAATTGAAAACAACTGCTGATGCTACGGCAGATGCTAGACTGGTAAGTAAAAGGAGAATAAAATATAGAACTGGAATGGGTGTCCTAGCCCGCTTTACTGCTCTATGGACAACGGATGATACAAAAGATTACTATTCATATATTGGAATAGGAAATGATCTCGTTGATGGATTTTATTTTTACAAAAATCAAGCAGGAATAAGTATTGCACATTGTGCGGGAGGTGCCGCAGTTTATATTGACCAGGTAGACTGGGACGACCCGTGCGATGGAACTTCGATTATGCCTGACTTAGACTGGAGCAAAGGAAATGTATTTCAAATTCAATTTCAGTATCTTGGGTTTGGTGCTATTAAGTTTTATAATGAAAATCCCATAACAGGATTATTTCAATTAGTTCATATGATTGACTATGCGAATTCTAATACTGGGGTAAGCCTGCGAAATACAACATTACCTTTTACAGCAGTAATGAGAAATGATGCATCGAGTGGAATACAAACTCTTAAAACAGCGAGTGCCAGTTTATTCATTGAGGGAACGAATACGATAAACACAAGTATAACAAACGAAGTGGAAGGAAGTAAAGCAGCAAACACCACTGAAAGTCCTATTATTAGTATCAGGAATAAAGCAACATTTGATGCGGGCGGTGCTAATTTAACAAATTATTCAAATGTTTATCCCACTTTGATAAGTATTACAAATGAAGAGAGCAACTCGAATGTTGTCAGAATGGTATTAAATGGAACACTAACTGAGCAGGTTTTGCAGATGTTGATTCTAAGTATTCAATTGTAGATACTGACACAAATGCGAGTGCTATCGCAAACGGAACAACAATTTTTAAACTATATGCAAATAGTGCTTCAACTCAACAAATTAATCTTAGAAATTATGATATATACCTATCGCCGAGTGATGTATTAACTTTTACGCAGAAGTCTGTCTCTGCTGGTGGAGGAGGAAATGTCAATATTATTGCTAATTTTATTGAGGATCAATAGGTACAGAAAAAAAACAATGAAGGTAATGTGATATTAGAGATATTTTTTTACCGCATCTTTGTTATTAAAATAAGGTTGTTGAATGAAATATTCAAGGTATGGTTTATCAATCTTAGCAACATCTTCAATTTTCATTTTTTATACTTTCCATATTGAAGAAAAATATCGGTTTCATTTTGCTGGTATTCTTTCTTTAATATACATCCTTCTTCTGTACATGTAGCATTCGCTATCTCTTCACCAACATTAGCCTTGATTTCAGTGATACTAGTCTCTTTTAAATCAGTTGTCTTAAAAGATGTGCTTTCTTCTTTGTCCGTTATGGTCTCCAATGGAATAACTACTTTCACATTGTCATTCCTCGGCTTGTATTGTTCATAGAAAGAAACAATGTCAGGTTTAGTCCATTTAATCGAAGGTTTCTTAATTTCAATGTCAAGGTTCCATTTGTCAATTTCATTTAAGTAGTCTTGCTTGGTTGACAGGTCAGTCATTGATATTTTAGAATTGCGCTTCGTGCTACGCACTCTCGCTTATTCTAAAACATCGGAAAATTTTAAGAAAAAAATAATGAAAAGAAAAACGATGTTTTATGAAACCGCGTAGCGGGTGAATAAAGTATCATTATAAATATTTTTTTACTTCACTTTTAATGTCTGTAAATTTATCAAACCACGGCTGTTTCATTACCCATTCAAGATATGGCTTATCAATAGTTGCAACATCTTGAATTTTTTTCCTTTGTATTTGCCAAACGGAAAAACATCGGTTGGCTTTCCTTCTCTACCTTTTTCAATTGCCTTAATTTCTTCATCAATCATCTGTTGGACATCTCTTACTGAAAAGAATTCCTTATTCTTCTCAATTGAAAGTCGTCCAAATTTTTCAGATAGTCTGGTGAGGGTGGTCATTGGTCTATATAGATTGGTAAAAAAAATTTATGGAAAAAAATTAATTAATCAAACTCGCAATAGGGAGGACTTTTAATTTTTTCAAAAAAGATAACTAAGTTCAGGACAGCAGTAAAAACTAAGAAACAGGTTTTAATGTCTCTTCGTGTTGATTTGAAAAAAGATAGATAAGTTATTCTTTTTTAGAGTTTGAGAGAAATTCAAACATGGACTATTTAAGGCTTAATGATTGTTATATTTAATTTGGATAAAATTATATTCTTGTTGAAATTAATAGTAAGACGAATTTATATAAAAAATAGCCTTATTTTATATAAAGATAAGTGTCCTATAGTGGTACCTATAGTAGTGAATTGGAGTAGTGATTCAGTTTTTCTTGAGGTTAATAGTAATGGTAGTAGAGTTATAGTTCCCTGTGAGTAAATTGTTACTGATTTCAAAGCATGACACATCGATTTTTCTCCCCCCCCACCCCTTCGTAAGCCATGACTATGTATATAAAAATAACCTGTCGCAGCGCGTAACAACTACAAGTTATGACAGACGGTTGATAAATAAACGCAAAAATGAAGTAACGGAACTAAAAATAGATTCTAAGTCTTAGTGTAAAGGTGGCTTGAAGTATATATAATAACTTGAAACTTGAAGTCACCACTATGATAAACTTGAAAAAAGTTTAACACAATATTCAGTATTAATAAAAATACTAGTGTCATTGATAATTCGGTCCGGTACGGTATTCATTCCGATACAATTTTGTCGTACTTTAGTGATCATCATTGTCACATATGATAGTAGTATAATAACGAGATCACATAATCAGTTGAAAAAATTACCAGAATATCTTATATGATGATATCATAAATATATTGATTATGTCACATCATGGCAATTTAGCAGTGGTTAATCATGTTATTGTGACTATGTCACAAAAGTAGTGACTATGTCACAATTAAATAGTCAGTGAGTTTATTACATAAATAGTCAGCATCATCTTTGATCCGATAAAATACAAAATATGACATTGACTAGGGGGAAAAACAATACCAGTACAGCTATTAATATGTACTGTGCCACACACTTAATTACAAAAAGAATACTCGGAGTTTATTGACACTGAGTTCCAGTTAGAATTTTATTAATTATGAAGTTGTAGTCCAGCAGATCATCAGTTGGATACTATGATACAAATCAAAATTCCGGCAGACACTGAAATCACAACCCTAGTGGTCTGGCTGCTGGCTGCTGTATCGCCAAGAGGTTTTAAAAGGGAAACTGCTGCAGAGGAAACGGTCCTTAACTGATATTACACCACCAGAGCACCACCTATGATTCAGAAAATCAGTACGAGGTCTACCGGCCGCGACGCACTGCCAGTATATGGTATTTCATGTACCTGCGACTTTGACTAAGAACGCCTCAACTTTCACTATGTTTTTCAAAATTGATTAAAAACTGGTTGAGTACAAGCGTTGTATAAGATATCACATGACGATATTAATATTAATGCGATATTCAAACACTAAAAGGTTTTATTTGATAATACGGCGTGCTGGACAGGCTGCAACTATGTTAAATCAATAGAAGGATGAAGAAAGAAGGAGTAAGCTTAAGAAGAAAGAAGGAGGGACGAGGGAGGAGGAAGAAGAAAGAAGGAAGAAAGACGAAAGGAGGAAGAAAGGAGGAAGAAGGAGGAAGAAGGAAGAAGAAGGAAGAAGGAGGAAGAAGGAGGAAGGAGGAAGGAGGAAGGAGGAAAAAAGAAAAGGAAAGGAGGAAGAGAGAGAAAGGAAGAAAAGGAAAGGAGGAAGAAAGAGAAAGGAAGAAGTAAGAAGAAGGATGAAAGAGGAAGAAAGCGTGAAGGAGGGAAGGAAGGAGGAAGGAGGAAGGAGGAAGAAAGTAGGTAGACGTAAGGAAAATGGAGGAGGGAGGAGGAAAAAGGAGAAGGAAGGAAGGAGGAAGCAGGATTTTGTCCGTTTCTACAATTTCACAAAAATTATGATTTTGTCATACATTTTGATAAACATCACTTTTTGGTGATTATGTCCATGTTTTTGTGATGTATCATAATAAAAGTGATATTGTCACATCAGGAAAGAAGGAAGAAGAAGAAGAAGAAGAAGAAGAAGAAGAAGAAGAAGAAGAAGAAGAAGAAGAAGAAGAAGAAGAAGAAGAAGAAGAAGAAGAAGAAAAAGAAGAAGAAGAAGAAGAAGAAGAAGAAGAAGAAGAAGAAGAAGAAGAAGAAAGAGGAAAGGAAGAAGAAAGAAGAAAGAAGAAAGAAGAAAGAAGAAATTAAGGAAGAAAGAAGAAATTCAGGAAGAAAGAAGAAAAGAAGAAATTAAAGAAGAAAAGAAGAAAGAAGAAAGAAGAAGAAACAAGAAACAAGAAACAAGAAACAAGAAAGAAGAAGAAAGAAGAAAGAAGACAGAAGAAGTTAGAAAGAAGAAAGAAGAAAGAAGAAGAAAAGAAGAAAGAAAGAAGAAAGAAGAAGAAAGAAGAAGACAGAAGAAGACAGAAGAAGAAACAGAAGAAGAAGAAGAAGAAAGGAGGAAGAAGGAAGAAGGAAGAAAGAAGAAATAAAGAAGAAAGAAGAAAGAAGAAAGAAGAAATGAGGAAGGAGAAGAGGGAAGAACTTGAGAAGCAAGGACGAAGAAGGAGGAGGAAGGAAGAAGGAGGAAGGATGAGGAAGAAGAAGAAAGAGGAAAGAAGAAAGAAGAAAGAAGAAAGATGAAAGAAAGAAGAAAGAAGAAAGAAGAAACAAAAAGAGAGGAGAAAGGAAAGAAGAAAGAAGAAAGAAGAAAGAAGAAAGAAGAAAGAAGAAACAAAAAGAGACGAGAAGGGAGAAAGAAAGAATGAAGGAGGAAGGTGACGAAGGTGGAAAGAGAGGGAAGAAGAAGGAAGGAGCCAGGAGAGGAGGAAAAAGCAAGGAGGAAGAAAGAAGAAAGAAGAAAGAAGAAAGAAGAAAGAAAAAGAGAGGAGGAAGGAGAAAGAAAGAATGAAGGAGGAAGGTGAAGAGGAGGAAAGAGGGAAGAAGAAGGAAGGAGCCAGGAGAGGGGAAGAAAAAGCAAGGAGGAAGAAAGAAGTACCGCTTTGGAGTAAAGACCAGAATGAAATTAGTGGGCTTGACCTTTCTCATGAGAGACGCTGGGAGATGATGGCCACTGCCCACAACCCAGGGGCCACAGAAAGAGTTTCTTTTCTATAACGTTAGAATAGATTACGATCCACAAAATCCCCCCCCCCCCCTCCAGACAGAACATTTTCAACCTGCTTAGTGCAAAAGCTATCTCTAACTGGCATGCTGCTTATGACACTGCTGCTTCTGTTGACCCTAAGCCTGTGTGTGTGAGATGGAATGCTGCCTTTGATGGTGAGGGTGAGGGAATTTTTTGCGATAAATATGATACACAATATGGCATACTGTGATTGTTGGTCGTGTTCCACGCACTCGAAAGAAAGACACAGAGACAACGAGTAGAGTCACAGACTGGCAGAGAAAAGAGTATGTCAGGCAGTTAGCTTGTTTAGGCAGTGTGTGTTGGAAGAGTATCGGTTGAGTAAGGAGGAGGCGTGCGAGTACGATGACATGTACAAAGACATAGTACAAAACTACCAGAAAAAGCCTACCGCCGAAGAGATCCAGGACATTGCCTATCAGACTTCGTTGCACATGGACGCAAACGTCATCTCAGATGAACAAGTCAAAACCTTACTCACTGCTACTAAGCACCCCTTCCTGTTCGGGCACGATCTTGTAAAGGATAGGAAAGCCCTTACAGCCGTTGTAGACGAGAAGTACAAACTCCATTTAAACTGAGAAGGGACTTCCGCCTCTGCCGACGTTAGTGCACTGATGGAGTGGTTGGAGGCTGGTTGGCGGCACAAAAAAGCAAATTCGAAGGAGCTATGTTTCGCGATTGGGGGTGACGGGCGAAAGACGGGGGCAACGTTAAATTCAGTGCTCTGGGCGATGAAGTGCTTTGCTCTAGATGAGAATCGTAACTTAATTCCTGGTTTACCACACCCAACAACACAGGAGGGGATCTTTCCCCTCCTCATCTCAAAGTGCTCCGAGGATTTGCTCGCCCTGATAGATCACGCAGGCTCTCTCTCTCTCTCTCTCTCTCTCTCTCTCTCTCTCTCTCTCTCTCTCTCCCTTCCCCCCCCCCCCCCCCTCCCTCTCTGTCTCTCCTCTCTCTTGTTACTAAGAGTTCGACGAGAAAGGAAGCCTAATTACACAAGGCCCCCTTTCTCATCCAACTTGCGCAGCTTTCTCAATTGTTGCTTAGTCAGGTTGGATGGGAGGCAATTAATTAATGTTAAGTTCTTGTGCCTTTCCACCTGACGTATTGACAGTATTAATGAACATCACGTGCATTTAACAACTTGAAGTGACAGTATTAATTAATTAATAATAATTTTTCTTTAATGAATGAATTAGGAACACTTCTGTTCGAGTTACAAGAGCTCGAACAGAAGGGTTGGACTTCCGACAAGACCGGCATCACTACCCGTGCAAGTTGTTCGTGACCGGCGATATGAAGTGGCTGCTGTCAATGTGTGCGCATAAGTCAGCAGGTGGTAACCATTTCTGCTACCTCTGCACTCGCCACAAATCCGAACGACATAACTTTGACTTAGAATGGAACATCAACAGGAAGTCAGAAGACGTGAACACGAAAGGGAAAAAATATAAAGATGAGAAATCTCTTTTCTGGTTTGTCTCTCTAGAGAGACATATACCTGACTTACTGCATATGATGCTTCGTATCTGAGGCCGCTTTGTGGACTACCTGATTTGTGAAGTTATAGACGGGGTGCCGGAAACAAAATGGGGAATCCATATTGATTCCAGTCACCGTTTCTACAAGCAATCAACTCGTTTGCAAGAATTTGCTGATATAGTCAGTGGTAGAGGTGCATAGCAATAGTTTGGGTTAGACAGAGGCCAGCCTTTGCGAACTTTGTTTCAGGCAGTATTTGACGAAGACATTACATTTCAAGATTTGATCGCTCCCGGCCGCTGGGCTAGAATTAAGACATTCTGGGCCGCCCGGTGGGCACAGTTTTTGAAAATTAATGCTCGTACTCTTTTTACTGAAGCTGACGCTAAAGCGTGGGGTCAGGAGACTAGAAATAATTTTCGGAAGATGTGTACGCCTCAAGCGCAAACACCTCATCCAAATATCGTCTTCGGTGATTGGGATTTTGCGGGCCCGGACCCAACTTCTCCTATTATTTGAACAAATAAATGGGAGGTACATGGGACGGGTAGATGCAAAAAGCAAGTGACAAGAGAGGATGGTATTCTTTTGCGTGCCGATGTCGGCCCCACCACTCTCTACACAGAAGACTGGATTACTCCATACGTTCATCTCACTGTCTATCACGTTCCATTTTTTTTGACCAAGTGGGGTACCTTGTACTGGTTTACTTGCTAATCACTTGAGTTGCTGAATCTCATGCATTCTCACTTCTTCTTCAAGCGCAACACGCGCAGGAGAACATGGCTGCTTGAGCTTCTGCAAACTACATACCGCGTTCATGAGCTCAGATCTCGTGGTTATGACTTCAAAAACTATAATCACAGGTGCGACTACTGCGCAAAGAAATTTGTTTATCATGCGCGCTTTAAGTCGCACGTTCAGCAAAACAGAAGCACTAGATTTAGGTTTTAATATTGGCCTCAATCACAGCACACAGTGGGAACAGTGTAATTTTTTTAAGTTTAATAAATTGTGATAAGTTCAAAAATTACTATCAAATTCAAGTTGAAATTCAAAATATTAATATTAATATTTCCGGCCCGGATATAAGTAATGAATACAGATTTAAATATTGTAAAAAATATTTTATTGTTAGTATTATTAATAACTTTGATTTTTTTTTCAGTCACTTGGATTTTTTTTTTTTTTTTTTTTTTTTTTTTTTTTTTTTTTTTTTGTAACTCCTGCCGCAGGTGGTGATCATGTACGAACACCATCCACCACGAGAGCAAAATTGTTGCCAGGGAACAGCCCCACTGTTCGACTGGCCGGTTTAAGCACAATGAAGCAATTACGAATTAACATTTATAAAACATCACTCACACTTTCGCACACTTACACTTACGAGATGATGCGGCTGCTGTTGCTGTCGAAGGAATGCTCGTCATCACTTGCAACCTCTCGCTCTCGCTTACCGTTCTTCCCATCACTGCGACGAGCGCGCTTAGCGGGCCTCTCTTTCACCACCCCGGCAGGCTGATCAGGCTGCTCTTGCTCACCCATCACCTCACCCATCACCTCACCCTCTTGCTCGTTTTGCTCTAGATGAGAATGTTGCAGAGGCGAACTCACTTCATCTCTCTCCACGCTTGCACTGCGACTGCGGCTAGCACGCACAGAGCTACCAATAACCAGCTGGCGCTGCTGCAAGCTAGCTTCAAACATTTTCTGCTGGCAGCCATGACAGACATGAAAGCATTTCGCTTCTGCCTTCTTAGCCCCGTGGGGCTTGCGACCACGTGGCACTGGTGGTGGCAACATACCTAACACACACAGCAAAAGATTAGTACAGGCAAAAGCAAACAAATCAAGGAGGGAGTGATGATGGTATTAAAACTGGTAATATGAAAACTGCTTTTGGAGAAACACTAGTTGGACAATTAACTCCAGTTGTTCAGGAAATCTTTCCATACACTATTAATACAAGGGTATGGACTAAAACAGAAACAAATCTTCTGTGTCATTTTTGAATAATATGGCAGAATTAAACATTCAAGCCGATAACACGGCGAATGCTATCCTAACAAGTAAAAGAAGAATATATCGGACGGGTATGGGAGTTGTTGGTCGCTTCACTGCTATATGGACAACTGATGACACAAAAGCCTATTATTCGTGTGTAGGAATTGGTGAAAGTGATTTTTCAAATGGTTTCTATTTTTACAAATCTAATGTCGGGATGAGTATTCTACAAGCCAAAGGAGGGGCATCAGCTTATATTTGACAAGCAATCTGGGATGACCCGTGCAATATAACAAAAGATATGCCTGTTATTGATTGGAGTAAAGGAAATGTATTCCAAATTCAATTTCAATATTTAGGCTTTGGTGCTTTCAGGTTTTCTATTGAAAATCCTACGACAGGAGAATTTCAATTAGTCCATACTATTAAGTATGCGAATGCCAACACAGGTGTAAGTCTAAGAAACACTACTTTACCATTTACTGCACTAATGAGGAATGATGCTTCTACCGGAATTCAAACTCTTAAAACCGCGAGTGTTGGATTATTTATTGAAGGATGTAATACGATAAACACAAGTATAACAAACGAAGTGGAAGGAAGTAAAGCAGCAAACACAACTGAAAGCCCTATTATTAGTATCAGGAATAAAGCAACATTTGATGCGGGCGGTGCAAATTTAACAAATTATTCAAATGTTTATCCCACGTTGATAAGCATAACGAACGAAGATAGTAAGGCGTGTGTAGTAAGAATGGTATTGAATGGAACACTAACTGGAGCAGGTTTTGCGGATGTTGATTCTAAGTATTCAATTGTAAATACTGATACAAAGTCAAGTGCCGTTGCCAACGGAACAACAATTTTAAACTTTACGTAAATTCTCAATCAACTCAACAATAAATCTTAGAAATTATGATATATATCTGTCTCCTAGTGATGTATTGACTTTTACACAGAAATCCGTTGCTACTGCTAATAATGGTTCAAATGTCCATGTTATCGCTAATTTTATTGAAGACCAGTGATATTTGTTTCAGACTACGTCTTCAACAAACATCGAAAAAAAAAAAAAAAAACTGAAAGCGATGTGAGGGCGGAGTCCGTCACAACGCTTCGCTTGTGTTTTGTGATGACAAAGTCAGAACAAAATATCAAAAAAAAATTTTATGTCATCCACATTTTGGCACCATGCCTGGTGAACTAACCATTCAAGGTATGGTTTATCAATCTTGGCTACATCTTCAATGTTTTTGTGTGCATATTTTCCATATTGAAGAAAGACATCTTTTTTTGCTATACATCCTTTCTGTAGCATTCGCTATACATCCTTTGTCTGTAGCATTCGCTATATCTTCACCTACATTAGCCTTGATTTCAGTGATACCTGTCTCTTTTGAATCAGTCGCCTTAAATGGTGGTGGTGGGGGGGGGGGGGGGCGTGGTGGTGGTGTGGTTTGCTGTGAGTGTGGTTTGTAGAGGGTTTTTTTTGCCTCTCTCTCTTCTCAAACATGGACGCTCCCTCCACTGACTCAAAAAACTCTCTCACACTCTCCCACAACGCCTCCACAGTGTCCCAATAGGGCACATCTGCCTCCTGCTCTGGCCAGCCGACGCCCCACGACTCCAAATCGTTCATCATCTTCTTGCGGAGACGAGACCGTGCTGCCTTTTCCTTCCTGGTCAGCTCGGGGGTGTCCTTGCGCTCGTTCTTGCCAGACATGGCCTGCCCAACACAAGATTTTGTGCAAACGCCACAAAAACATAACAGAAATGCAGAAAACAAGCTTGGATACCAACAGCAAAGCAAAAACAGCAAGCAGCAGCAACAAAAAAGACATATGACAGACAGAGAGAGCACGAAAAGCAGAAAAGACAGAATGCACAAAAAAAAAACAAAGAACGAATGCATATTTGGAAGGGAAGATATGCATGGCGCATGTGATTATGGCGTGAGTTCATGAACCCTACCTCTAACCTAAGAGAAAATGCGTTGTATTTTGATGCAGCATGTGTAATATGGTCAAATGCAATTAGAGGCATAAAAACAAAAACGAAATTAGTAAGTGCGCACTGGACCCCCCCTCTCACAGCGAAAACGAACACAAAACGCCTCATGCCAAGAATTTTGTCAACATACAACATGTACATGATAAAAATCCACAAACAATTGCGAAAAGCAACACTCGGGGGCAACAGATGGGAAAAAAAAAACATGGCAGCACAGCTACAGAAGCAGCAATTTCAAAGTGTCAGTAGTTGGCGAAAGAAGCACATGCACTCACAGTTTTTTGTGCAAATGTGGACAAAAACACTACAGGAACACATTACAACACAAAACAAAACAAAATGTATAGACAACAGACTCAACACAAACATCATGTGGGGTACACGTCCGCAAAAAAAGCACACAACACACCCAAACACAATCAATTTTTCAAGGGGAAAAGGGGGGATTTGTGTGCAGCCCGTGTGGGAAAGTAGAATATGCATGAATTGCGGTATGAAAAACAAGCACAAACACAGCTTTGCTTCCCCAAGGGAGGGATATTCTTCTCGATTGATTGCAAAAAAAAAAAAAAAGCACAAAAAAATAGACAAAAAAATAGACGGCCCGGATATAATATGTAAAGAAAAAACCACGGAAAAGAACCGTCCGGTAAATACGGGGCAAAACTTTTCCCAACTTTAAATCAATGGTTTGTCCATACTTTTAGGAAATAGTTTAGTAACAGGGGTTTACCAGACCTACTATTTAACATTTTTCAAACCAATTGAAGATTCTTAATCCTGGTCACTTGAACTTTAATCTAATAAATTTTGATGACTCGAAGTATTTATGATGGCACTTGAAGCCGACACTAATGAACCGGAGTGGGCAATCTATTTACATATGCAGACTACATATTGCGTCATTGGTAATACATGTTCATCCATCTCCTTGTGCTGATATCCCAAACTTCGTCTGTGTTTGGGGAACCAGTCTGAGGCCTCCTGTCTCTGCTGTCGGTAATATTCTAACCTCGTGTCGACCAAAGCCACTCATGATCCTTTCCCCCGTCCACTCGTCCTCTGATTCGCTCTCCTCCTGCTCCTCCTTCGGCTCCCAGCCTCTCGTGTTGCCTGATGCATTGCGGAGGCATTTGACTCGTGACGGTCCTCTGTCATTATCGTTTCGATCGCAACTCCAACTTATCGTTATGGTCTGGGGAGGTGGAGCTATCACTGAATTACAAAATACCGTACCGGACAGAATTATTAATATTGAGTTAAACTTTCTTCAAGTTTACACTTCTATTTTTAGTTCCGTTACTAAATTTTTCCGTTTATTTATCATCTGTCATAACTTGTAGTTGTTGCGTTTTCAACTGCCGTTAACATATCAACTTATTTCACTTTACTGGTTAGCTTTTTAGAAAATGTTAAGTATTGCCCTTTTCTCCCATATTTGGTCGAAACTCAGCAATTGCCTAAATTCCTTATCCAAGTCTGGAAAAGTGGCAGTCTTCTGAACAGTTCAGAAATTTTCAAGCTTTATAATTCTTTTTCTCTGACTGGCTTGAAAATGTCTGAACTGCTCATAACGCTTACCAACTCGAAATCTTCTTGTTAGTTTGCAGAATTTGTATGTTTCGCAAGAGACAAACCGTCAGAATGTCATGCAAGTGTACTGAATAAACTGGAATTGGCCGATCCAGAGTCTTTTGGTCTCCTGTCTTTATCTAGACTTATCCATACGGCGATCCAATGAGACCCCGCTTGTTTGTGATTGTCCAAATTCATAATAAATCCATATCGCTTTCTGCTTCCGGGCTTCAACTTGTAGATTTCATCACTTGCTATCGCTCCGAGATACCATCCATATTTTTTCATTATTTCATCTATTTCATTAGTCATTAAACCGCGACCCTCTCCTTGTAAGGGGACTTGCTCTGGCTGTGTCTCTGGTTGCTCTGGCTCTGGTTGTGAGGGGTCAAGCCCCTCCAAATCGCTTCGCTCTTCTGGCTGTGGTTGCTGTGGGTCGGGCTGTTGCTCTGGCTCTGGCTGTGGCTTTAATGGCGGGGTAATGGTAGAGGGTGGCATCCCCTCGTCAATATTTAAATCTGTTGAAACTTGTTTATCTAAATTTGGATCGGAAATTATTTTGTTCGTTAGAGTATTTACAAAATCATTTTTGTTCATTGTGTGTTTCTGATCCTTTCGTTCTAAGTATTTTTTTATTTTCGCTATTGAAAATAATTTATTAATCATTTCGTCCAATGTATGGTGTAATTTCCTAACCACCCCTCCTTGGTTCCCCATATACTCATCATACTTAGCATAATATGCTATTTTCTTATTTATTTGTTTCTCATCGGTTCCTACATTAATAGTAAACTTTCTAATAATCTCTATAATCCATTTGCTATTTTTTCTATGTTTCAATTTTGTATGTCGGTCCATTTCAAGTTTCCTTTTTAAGGCTCGTGATAAATCAACGATTTTTATTTCTGGTAAATACTTTTTTGATAAGGCTTCATTCATTTTTTGCTTAAATTGTAAATTTTTAACATCATTTTCCGTTGCTTCCCCCTTTTTTTCTGCTTGTGCTATTGCTTTCTTCATCTCCGAGCTCATAAACAATTCCGGTTTCCCTGCCGTATACGTACGAAGGGTCTTGTTCTCGCTGCTCTAGCACATGGATTGCGTTGTCAAGCTTCTGTTTTTTTTTAGCTCTGGCCCTTCGTTACGAGTTGTATGTTCGGATCTGTTAGGATTTTTGTCCCAAACCTTCTTGCGCCTCCAAGATTTTTTTTTCTTCGTGGAAGGCATGAATGGCGCCTTCTCAACACTCGACGAAAAAAAGCTTAAAAAATTCGATAGGCGAAATTGAGGTCTGCCCTGGCCCGGCCTGAATATTTTTTAGTGTAAAAAGACCCAAAACTACACAAACTCCAGGAAAAATCCCCTCCTAAACCAGAAGGCAGTTGAAAAAAAGGTTTATATATTTAGAAAGCTCGTATCTTGAACGGTTCCCCACCAATTTTTTACATCCTCTTACCTTATAAAAAAAGTAATTTCTTTTAATAAATACATATTACAGTTAACACTCGAAATTGAATTTAAATTCAATGGTATTGAATTTAAATTCAATGGTAATTTTTTTCTCGTGGGAAACAGATTCAGATGTGCTCTTTATAATAAAAAAGGCGTGTAGAAAAAGGACAAAACTCAATGAGTAGATTCTGCCTCCGTTTTCATAGTCACTAATGAACATAGAATTACATATGGCAATGCTAGCAAGCCTAGTCATGCTAAGGTTGAGATCTTGACTCTGCTTCTTACAGGACCAATGAGGGAGCCCACCTATCATAGCGGATTCTGCCACGGTGTCACAGATCAAGAAAGCGTAAAAGAACCGACTTTCACACGAGAATTTTAGGGGCCATTATGTTTCCGGTGGGGAGAAGATCGGAATGTGGTGGTACGACATCTAAGATTTTCTGATAGTGAACCCGATACCGATACCGAGCCATACATAACAGTTAGTGGTGGCATGCAGATTGTGATTAACAAAAATAGCAAGACGTTATCGGGAGGAGCTTTTGGATCGGGATCTAGCGTCAATTTGGGACGATGCTTTTACATATATATATCGGATGTATATCACAGAACGCATGCCATACAATATGCGATGATGATCGACCAGCTGGCATGATACGCGGATCAAGAGCGGAAGACGCCGACCTTGTACAAGTAGGGAGGGGTAGATGGAGACGGGGACGGACACGGTGGTGGACGATATAAAGTGACAGGCGACGGAGGAACAGATTAAGGAGACGGATAAGGCTCGAGAGGCGTTGAAAGCTCAGGCGGAGACTTGGGAGGGAAGCACGGAGGAAAAAGCAGCGGCATTAGGGATAATGGAAGAACATATACAAGTTTTTGGGCCGTTAGAAGGGGGATCGGTGAGACACCATGAAGCGGTTTTCGAGAGAGAGAGATGGGGCAAGAGGTGCAGGGGATAGGTCGACCTTCGCGGTTGAGTCATCATGAGGATCGTATTGCAAAAGAGATGACGGCGGAACTTTTTGATAAGTGATTGATAGAGGCAAGGCTTTCAGAGTATTCGTCCCCGGTGCGTATGTCACCTAAACCGGATGTGACTCTGCGGATGTTTGGAGGATCAAGGAGATCATCAAGAATATAGAGACGCCGGTGCACGTGCCGGACGTGCGGAGGGGAATAGAGATCTTACAGAAAGCAAATATATATTTGACGCTGGATCTGAAGAGTGAGTTTTGGCAAATCCCTTTGGTGGAGGAGAGCCGATATCTTACAGCGTTTATGGTGGGGATGACAACCTATGTGTGGAAGGTCTTGCCAATGAGATTGAAGGTGGCACCGGGCATATTTCAGCAGGCTATGATCAAGATGCTGGGTGTGAATTTTTGGGATGTGGACTTTGCGGAGAAGTATGGGGATACGACGGGATACGCGTTCACATATTTAGACGATGTCATTATTTTCTCCGATTCAGTCGAGGAGCATATACAACATTTGCGGGACATTATGAGACTGGCTAAGGCGTTCGGGTTCAGGCTGAATGCCAAGAAGTGTCATTTCCTACAAAAGCGGATTCAGTGTTTGGGGTATGTGACATCGAAAACTGGTCGTGCTCTATTGCGAGGAAGAAGCGGGAAGCGGTGGCAGCTATGCTTTTGCCAAAGGAGAAGTCAGACCTACATTCCTTCGTGTCGCTGGCACAGTATTATAGAGAATTTATACAGAGGTTCGCCGAGATAGCGGAGCAGATACGGCTGCACATGAAGGAGGGCAAGTGCGGCACGAAAGGTAATTTGCATCGGGATGTCATGGGGGCGATTGAAATCTTAAGGGATCATAATGAATTATATTGAGGGATCCTTGGGAGGAAGGAGGCACGGTGACAGTCTTACAGCTTCCCAATTAAATCCATAGAAGTTTTACGCTTGATATCGGCATATGCTATCGGCGGGGTATTACAGCAGAGAGACGACGAGGGGCGCAAGAGACAGATGATGTTTCTGAGCAGACGAATGATGAGAGCGGAACAGCAGTACTGTACGCGGCAGCGGGAGGCGCTGGCGATAGTGTGGTGCTTTAAGAAGCTGCGTGATTACCTGTGGGTGGCAAAGGATACAACGGTGCGGTCGGACCAAACCAATCTGCAGTGGTTAATGTCACAGGACCACACGTGGAGGTTAGCGAGATAGCAATTAGAGTTATCGGAGTATGACTTCAAGATAAATTCATCTAGGGGAAGAAAAATTTCATAGCGGACCACCAGTCGAGGTCAAGGGTTGCGGGGGAAGAGAGCATCACACAGGGGAAGGAGACTGGCCCGGGTCGGGGGTGGAAGACAAGGGGAATTAAAAGGGAAAGAAGATCCCAGGTGTTTTCGCGCTGAGACCGGGTATACAATGCGGACTTGAAAGACGAGCGGCATGATTCTAACCAGGTTCCACTTCAAAACGGCGGCGGCAGTCATGACGTTACTGGAACATATGTACCTGGAGGTGGAGGAGCGTGCCACTGAAGCGAACTTCGAAGACAAGAATCACAATAACGGAATGGATTATGTGGCAGAGGTGGCGGAGATACATAGATATAGAGCGTCAAGCAAGCGGGACGACATACTATACTACGAAGCCTCTCACGAGAGATAGGGGAAATGCTGCGAGGAGCATAAGCCCGACGCAAGATGCTAGGCGGGGGTACGAGGCTGAGATGTGGAAGGAGGCGGAACAGGGGGAACAGAGGAGGAAATGCTCGACGCGAAGCCTTTTTCCGTGGAGGTACATGCCGATGGTAGGGAATATTTTGATCCCAACCAAGGTGGACGTGCAGGCGGGACAGACGGAAGCGAAGCCGGAGCTTACGTTACAGAGGACGCATGTGGGTCGATTGGCTATGCAACTGGAGAACCAAACGGATCGGTAGAGATGTTTCGGAATTCCGAAGCTGACTACTCGGACTAGTAGGAGTGATAGTGAGGAGTGGAAGAGGTTCATAGCACACGAGGATCATAAAAAGTAGTTTAGTGGAAAAAAATAATGAAGAACACTTGCTTTTCGTAGAGCTGAAAAGGAAGCATGTAAGTAGGTAGACATAAGTAAAAACAGAAACGAGCAAAGAGACTCTTTTATATGTTAATAATAAGAAACTTGTCACTTGTAGGAATGAGTGTCATATCACTTCTATAATTTTGAGCGAGAAAGGTGAGATCAAAGTTGGTAGATTTTGCCAGTAGAACGTCAGTAATGCCACTAGTAATCATTATCGGCTTTATTACGTATGCCACAATGCGGGGATAGTTCTATAATAATATTAGGTAATAAGAAATCTTGAAAATATATGTCTATTTAGATACCTGCCTTGCTATCTGATCTACCGATCTAATCTACCTACCTACCTATCTAGAGATATCTATCTATCTATCTATCTATCTATCTATCTATCTATCTATCTATCTATCTATCTATCTATCTATCTATCTATCTATCTATCGATCTATCGATCGATCTATTGATCTATCGATCTATCCATCTATCGATCTATCCATCTATCGATCTATCTACCTATCTATCTATCTATCTATCTATCTATCTATCTATCTATCTATCTATCTATCTATCTATCTATCTATCTGTCTATCTGTCTATCTATTTATCTATCTATCTATCTATCTATCCGGGGGGATGTAGAGGGCCAGCTGCTCAGCACTCCGGCCTGAAACCAAACCCCTATAACGGCGGTTTTGTGTCCGCCGTTCATCGCGCGCAGCGCAAGGACTAAAACAGGCGACCATCTCCCGCCCGGGACCATGATGCAAAGGGTGCCTGTGCCCACCAGTTCAAGCCGAAAGGTAGCCGA
>WBZZ01006978.1:82500-92500 GCA_019918135.1 Paulinella micropora | reverse complement strand
TTCTCGGTAACACATACCTTTTATACATACATACATACATACATACAGACAGACAGATAGACAGACATGCAAACATAACGTTATGTTTCTTGATCCTCTTGCTCCTGCTTTTCTCGGTAACACATATATTTCATACATACGTACATACATACATACATACATACATACATGCATGCATGCATGCATACGTAACGTTTCTTGACCCTGCTGCTACTTTTCTTTTTGGTAACACACACACACACACACACACACAAGCGTTTCATACATAGATACATTCGTACATGCTTTCATGCATACACCGGGTACATGTTTGTTGTTGCGTATGGTGACTCAGGGTATTGTTTTGACAGCGACATGTTGTTGTTGTTGTTGTTGTTGTTGTTGTTGTGGATGATGTTGTTGTTGTTGATGATGATGATGATGAAGACGATGATGATGACGATGTGTTGTTTTCGTCGATGATCATGATGATGATGATGATGACAATGATCATGTTATTTTTCTTGTTTTGTTGTGTGTGCGCAGGTTATCGGCGTGGATTGTCAGCAATATGTGTCGTTGCTTTGTCTTGCAGTTGTCATTCTTCTTCTTGACGTTCTTGTTGGTGGTGGAGGTGATGATAATAATGATGAGGAGAATAATAATAATCATGATGTTGATGATGTGGCTGTATGCAAGCAGGGCATTGGCGTGGATTTGCAAGCGGTGGGCTGTTTTGACAGCGATATGTGTCGTGGGCTGTCTTGACCTTGTTGTTGTCGTTGTTGTCGTTGTTGTTATTCAGCGCTGATAAACGAAACATATTCTATTCTTGAATCACAGGACCTGTGTCCTATCTTCGCTACAGCTCCAAAAGACGTTATCCATATGCAAGGCAACCAACAAAACATTATCTATCTATATATCTATCTATCTATCTATCTATCTATCTATCTATCTGTCTATCCATCTGTGGTGGTGGTGATGTGTGGGCAGGGCATTGGCGTGGATTTGCAAGCGGTGGGCTGTTTTGACAGCGACATGTGCCGCTGGCTGTCTTGCATGGATAACGTCTTCTGGAGCTGTAGCGAATCCAGCGCGCAGGTTGGTAGGTAGATAAATAGGTTGGTAGCTATATAGGTTGGTAGGTAAGTGGGTGTGATGTATAAGGAGATTGGTCAATGAATCTGTAGGTAGGTAGGTAGGTAGGTTGATAGATAGATGGATAGATAGATAGATAGATAGAAAAATGGATAGATAGATGGATAGATAGATAGATAGATAGATAGATAGATAGATAGATAGATAGATAGATAGATAGATAGATAATGTTTCGTTGGTTGCCTTGCATATGGATAACGTCTTTTGGAGCTGTAGCGAAGATAGGACACAGGTCCTGTGATTCAAGAATAGGACATGTTTGGTTTATCAGCGCTGAATATCCGAAGTCAAGGACAAGATGAAAACAAACAAAGAAAGAAAGAAAGAAAGAAAGAAGCAAACAAACAAACAAACAATTCATCTATGTTTATTAACACTTAGGAGTTTTGCGCACATCTACAGGATGGGGGCGAAACACAGAGAAAGAAAGAAAGAAAGAAAGAAAGAAAAAAAGAAACAATGCCTCTATGTTTATTAAACACTTAGGAGTTTCGCGCACATCTGCAGGACAGGGGCAAAAAAGAAGGAAGAAAGAAAGAAAAAAAGAAAGAAAGAAACAAAGAAAGAAAGAAACAAGCAAACAAACATTGCATCTATCTATATACATAAACACATAGGAGTTGCGCGCATATCTGCAGGACAGAGAGTCAGCAATCGGTACATACATACATTCATTCACTCATACATACATGCATACATACAATACATACAATACATACATACATACATATATACATATATACATACATGCATACACGCATACACACATAAATACATACATATATACATACATACATACATACATACATACATACATAGGTCCAACTCTATCGCCTGACCTTGGGTACGAGCACCCCGAAATCCATGGCTAAGGCTAAGGCCCGTTCTACACCATCCAGAATTCCGGGGTTTTGGGGCCCAGTTTCTGGGTTTGCTTAATAAAAAGCCTGGCCTGTGGTGCCACTTACACACCCAGAGTCCAAAAATCTGGGTGGTGTAGAGCGGACCTAAGCAGTATGAAACATTCCAATATTACTTACCAGTCAGGAGCCATCGCAGCAGACTGTTTGGTAAAGGACGATGCATGCCGGACTAGGTTTTGTTTTATCGGTCACCTCCACAAAATATGATCAGGCTATCGATAAAACTGCACATGTGGAGCGCCGAACTTCGACGTGTTTTGCGGGCTCGCCGGCCCGGCTCGGCTCGCCCGCAAAGCACGTCAAATTTGTGGCTAGCCGCATAATATACTATTCCTGATGGTTAGTATGATATTGTGTGTCAACATGACTGGCAATCATCGATTTGCATGGAAATGCAGAAACCAAACTAGCATTCAGAATCATGATTATTATTATTATCCTCATCATTATTATCATCACCTCCACCACCAACAACAACGTTAAGAAGAATAATAACAACTGCAAGACAAAGCAACGACACATATTGCTGACAATCCACGCCTATAACCTGCTCACACACAACAAAACAAGAAAAATAACATGATCATCTTCATCATCATCATCATCACTACCAGTGGTCAGAATTCAACTTGATAGTATAGATGTATATATTAATTTGAGTTGTGACCCTTGTTTGGATTCTGACGAATGGATTGAACTCTGTCGGATCTTGTTTAACGATTTATTGTTGCCCGTGGTTGTGCATATTACCGAGAGACGAATAGTATATTATGCAGCTAGCCACAAGTTTGACGTGTTTTGCGGGCGAGCCGGGCCAGCGCCCGGCTCGCCCGCAAAACACGTCTAATGCGGCACGACGCCTATGTCGTTTTATCGGTAACCTGACCACATTTTCTGGAGGTGACCGATAAAAAACAATCCAACCTTTTATCTCATTCTTTTCCATCGAACAAATGGCCATGGCAAGTCTACAGCCATCGTTCTACAGCTTATGACAAATGTCCTCGGCATTTTTTTACCTCAACTATCGATCTAGAAAGACTAATTGAAAATATGGACGGTGTTGTCAAGTGAAGGTTTCTAGTGATATCCATCCATCTATCTATCTATCTATCTATCTATCTATCTATCTATCTATCTATCTAATCTATCTATCTATCTATCTATCTATCTATCTATCTATCTATCTATCTATCTATCTATCTATCTATCTATCTATCTATCTATCTATGTCCCCGACTGCTGCAAGTTGAGTGTGGCCGCCTCATGGATAGTTTTTGACTCATACATACATACATACACATACATACATACGTACGTACGTACGTACGTACGTACATACATACGTACATACATACTACATACATACATACATGCATGCATACATACATGTAAACAAACAGACAAACAAACCAAAAAACAGACAACATACAAACATACAAACCTTCATACATACATGCATGCATGGATACATACCTACATACATATATAATACATACAGACATACATATACACATTTACTACTGTGACATGATGGAAGTCAGAGGTGGCTAATGCATATATGCATACATACATACATACATACATACATACCGTGGCATACATACATACATACATACGTAATCATGTTTCTCAGTGTTGTGAAATACAACAGAAATACGCTATGAGCAGCAGAGAGGGTGATCTTGCTGGGTAATAAGGGGGTGACCCTAATACAAACAAAACCAGACACATACTGTGTTGGTCAACTGACTGCATAGAGTGTAGAAGAACAGAGAGCCTGTGACGACACAAAAATGCAAACACAGGTGAACGATCTGCCTCACATATGTGTTTTTGATGACCTCTGATCTCCTACGTTCGTTGAGTAGTACCTTCCTTGTAGGAGGTGCTTTCAAATCGACCTGTCAACAGGGACACACTGATGATAACTCTGTGTGTGCAGTTTCCACTTGAAAGGAAAATTCGAATTGTGAGTTTGGATACAACCCCAAGGGATAAATACACCACGAACTCTTATTAAAATTCTCTATGGCTGCATTAAGTCCTGACTCCTAAGAGCAGGTGAAATACTAGTACATAGCAGAGCGGTCACTTTGTTTATTTACGTAGATGTCTACTTGGCCAGTGTTTGCAGACTTGGAATGCAAACTGGTACGAACACGCCTGAACGTAGATTGTGAGTTGGTGAGCTTCGCGTAACTTGAAACAGCTGTAAAACACTTGAAGGATCATCGGCTTCAAGTCTAACTTATAATTTCAAGTGTCCAAAATTTGCATTTGGAAAAAGTTTCCTCTGTCATGGATGTGAAAAGCAAGTCAAAATATTGTTTTCCGTCACTCTTGTTTGCGTGTCCACAAATTTACCGCAACGTGCGTGTTTCACGGGAAATCCGCAAGGAACTTGAAAAGACAATGGAGTGGGAAAAAATGCAACAGTTAATCTTTTCTAAAACTTAAAGAACTTTGACTTGATTGTTGAAAGTTGAAGTCATTTCTAAACGAAATCGAAACTTGAACTAGTTAGTGAAGTCAAAACGTCAGACGGTGCAGAGGAGAATCTAAGGGGCCGGTCAAAAAAAGTTACAAAGTCTCAAAAGTCAACCGTTGCAGTGTCACGGTAGTGATTTTGGCCGGTCGTTAAAGTGCTGTCTGATAAACGAACTAACTAACGAACAAACACAAGAAAAACAAATTCAACTGTGTACGCGGAAAAAAAAAAAAAAAAAAAAAAAAAAAAAAAAAAAAACTTTGAAAAAAGTTCAAGTAGCTGGGGAGGTATTAATATATGCCCTGCGGGCTGAATATTGATCATCCTGCCCCGGACGGGTGACGCAGATTGTTTCAAAGTTGTAGTTTAAGAGGTTACAGTATTAATGAAATTAATTGAAATTACCGTAATAAAGAGAAGGCTTGATATTTACCACTTCATTTTTTTTTCCCGTAACACCAATCACTGCACTTTTAATAATGCTCAGAGATTATTTGACTCAATGCCATTCGTAGAGACCACATGATGAGAGGGAAGCATAAAATCTGCGTAGAAGGGAAGTAGTAGTAAATGAAAGACTCGAAGAGTCCGAAATAAAGAGGGAAAGAGAGGAGGGAAAACAAAACACAGACCCTCTGACGCTTCCCACTTATTCCTACTAGTGGCAACTATTTACTTGTTAAAAATGTTTGCGTAAGGCATCTAGAAGATCACGTTGTGTCTGATGATAATCCGTTAGCTCGGTCAGCGATTTGCTACCTTTAGGAACTCTTTGTGAAGCTGAAAAGTAAATCTGAAGCTCCTTTGGAGGAAATGTTCCAGAATGCCACACCGGGATGATGAGCTTTTGCAGGAAGTCAGCCAAATGCATTTCGCGCTTTGTCCAGAGAGTGCTGCCGTACGTCGGTGAGCAAATGGCAACAAACACACGCGCGCTCCGGATAGCATTTTGTATCGTCTCCGGCCACTGTTCGCCCCCTTGCAGGGCCGTCTCGCCCACAAACACAGTGAAACCCTGTTCCTCGAGAAAATGCTGCAGCATCTCCACAGTGCCATCTCCACCCTCCATCTGTCGACCTGTTTCGGTGACGCGGTAACTCAGCATGATATCCAGCCCATCCGTCTGAGCTTTCTCGTTACGCTTGCCACACAAACATATCACACCAAGCACGCGTACGTGACCGTGTATATACAAATAGAAATTAAAAAGAAGGGAGGAGGCGAAGCAAGAACTGATCACAAGCTCATGGGATTACAAACGGAGCAACACACAACACACTGATTATGCAGTTAGCCAGGCGATACCTGTACTGGTGCCGCAGAGAGTGCTTCCCTCTTCGATTCGCGCTTGGAAGATGCCGGCACAAGCGCGGAGGGAGGCAAGTGCGATGAGGCGGTACCGGCAGCTTGAAGCACGCAGCTAAGCAGCGATAGATCCGTGGCGTTGTGTATCTGTTGTGTTCGCAGCCCACTGTGGCACTTGTCCAGCGCTTCCTGCAACTCGTCGTCCGAGATGCCGCACGACCCCGGCAATGCCTGCTGGATCAAGACGACGCGCTTGCCAAGCTCTTTGGCCACTTGCAGCTGGAACACGCAGACCGGGCTGGTAAAAAAGCTGAGGGTCAGGTAGGCCACGAGGCAGGCCGCTTCCCCCACCGACAGGAAGGCCCAGGTATCGATCTCTTTGAGGTCTTTGTCTTCTTGCCCGTACTTCTCTTCGGCCAGGAAGCGCACGCTCTGGCTGTGCGCGGTCAGCTGCCGGGCCAGCTCTTGGCAGTATTTTTTTCCTTCCTGTCGGTGATGGCAGAGGAAAAACGTGTAAGAAGGGGTTTTCGCAGCGCCAGAGTGCTGCGACAGGCACTCCTGCACACTCGCGCCCTTCCAACACGCCCCCACCAACACCACTGCTTCTTTTAGTCTTTGTTTCCGTGCGTCGCGGGGGTCCTCCCTCTCTTGTTGCCACCACAAGGGAGCGTCTTTGTCCTTGCCCGCCCTTGCCAGCTCCTCGCTGGCGGAGGGGCGGCGCAGAATACGCGCCGCCGCGGACTGAGGAGATGACTGAGTCGAAACGCACTCGGACTGCCCTTTCCATTGTCCTGTAACTCTTCAGGCGAGGCAACCGTGGCTTCAAGCTCAATGAGTTGATTGTGGGTTGGAGTTTACGGATTATGTTATTGATGTGTTGATCATATTTAAGGTTGTGTTGTAGTGTTATCCCAGGAGTTTTGCATGTTTGCATTGCTCGAGGGTGTGGTTGTTTATTGTTATTGTGATATCTTGTTTTGTTTTATGAAAAATTGTGTATGTTGTTTTTGTTGGGTTCGGTACTAGGTTATTAGAGTGGAAGTAATTTATTAATTTTGTTATTTCTATTTGTGTTTTTTGTTGTACTACTGAGGTCTGTGGGAGTTTTGGATGTTATTACGAGTGTTGTGTCGTCTGCATATGTATATACTGTTCCTTGTTGTATGATATTGATTATGTCATTGATATAGAGTAGGAAAAAGGTAGTTGATAATGTGCTTCCTTGTGGTATGCAGTGTGTGATGGTGCGTTTGTAAGATTTACCATATTGTGTGTGGACCTCTTGGGTGCGGTTTGAGAAGTAGGATGCAAAGAATTGGATCGTTTCTTCGTTGAAATTAAAATTTCGCCGAAGTTTGTCCAGTAGCTTTGAATGCTCTACTGTGTCGTACGCTTTTGAGAGGTCCACATATAATGCTAGCACTAATTCTTCTTTGTCTTTATGTTTTTGTATTTGGTTTATTATTGTTTGGATTGTCATGGTTGTGTTTGAGTTAGGTCGGAATGCGTATTGTGTGTGTGATATTATGTTATGTTTTGTTAGGTGGTCCATTATTTGTTTATTTATTATCGTGTCAAACACTTTAGCTATTATGGGTAATAGTGATATCGGTCTGTAGTTGGCTGGCATGCTTGTGTCACTTGCTTTGTATAGTTCAATTACTTTTGTTGTTTTGAGTGCATCTGGGTATTTATTTTCGTTTATGGCTTTGTTGAAAAGGTTGGTGAATATAGGTGTGAGGGAGGCATGCATGTCTTTTATAAGTGTTGGTTTTATTTTATATATGTCCTCTGCTTTATCTCTGTTTATGTTTTTAAGTGTTTTGTTTACAATATCTTCTGTTGTGTTATGTAGTTTGAAGCTTGGGTATGTTTGTTTGCTTTCTTCCGCTTTCTCTTCTTGTTGTTGTTTATGTTCGATTGTTGGTATGCTGTTGCTTGTTTTTTTGCCTATTATTATGTAATGATCGTTGAGTGCGTTTGCTATTTCTATTGGGTCTGTGTATGTTTTGTTGTTGTATTGTATTGTGGTTGGTGACACTCTCGGTGGTTTGTTGTTAGGTACTAACTCTCTGAGTTTTCTGTGTTGTTTCTTTGGGTTGTTTTTATTTTCTTTTAGCGTCTTCATTATTTCGTCTTTTTTGGCTTTGTGTATTATTTTGTCGACTTTGTACTTCTGTAGTCTGTATGTTTGTTTGTTTTCTGCTGTCGAGTTATCTCTCCATGTTTTATATAGCAGGTGCTTTTTTCTTATTTGCCTCTTTATTATGTGGTTGCACCAGCTCTTTCTTCTATTACTTTGTTTAGGCTTTCGTTCGAAGTGTTCTATAACTTTTGTTATTGTTGTTTGTATGTAACTAAATTTTTGGTTTGTGTCGCTGTTTTCTGTGTTGTCTTGTGTGATGTATTCTAACTGTGTTTTGAGGTTTGCTAGGATTGTGTCTTTGTTTTTCTCGTATATGCTTTTGGTGAGTGTGGGTGTGTTGTTTGTGTCTGGTTTTTTTGTGCGGGTGTGTATTATTGTGTATATGGGATGATGGTCTGATACGCATGGGCTTATGATGTTTGATTCTATGTTAGCATTAATGTTGGTGATTATCATGTCTATGAGTGTGTGGGATGTTGTGTGGACCATGTCGTGTCTCGTTGCTTTTGTTATTGTAGTGTAGAGGTTGTTGTGTATCATTAGGTTTTGAAAATCTGTGTGTGGTTTATGTATGTTGTCAAGTAGGTTGTAGTTAATGTCGCCTACCAGTGTTATTGTGCTTGTGGGTGTTTTGTGTAGTATGCTGTTTATGTTATTTTGTAATGCGTGTGTGAATTGTTTGTCTATGAGTGGGCGTCTGTACATACCTATTATTGTGTGTATTGGTTTATTTTTAAGTTTATTATTATATATTCTTAGAGTTAGTGGTGTTTTGCATGAGTCCGATATGGTTTGTTTGTCGTCTATTGTGATGTGCATGTTGCTTTGTAATATATTCGATGTGATGTTTAGCTATGTATGTAGGGATAGGGAATGCGTTGTTACTGATTGATTGGTTGATGTAGTTATCTGTGAGTATGATGATGTCTGGTTGGAATGGTAGGAGTTGTAGGTGTGTGATTAGGTTTTGATAATGTGCTTTGAGGGAGTGGATGTTGGTGTGATATATTGTGAGTGTATTGTTGTGTGCGTTATTGTTGTTTTTATTGTTATTATTATTGTTATTATTGTTACTATTGTTGTTGTTTTTTATGTTCTTATTATATGTTTTATTTTTGTTATTTTTAGAGGTGAGAGACAGGTATGGTTTGAAGGATTGTGGGAGGAGGTTAGGGTGGACGAGATGATTTGGGGGTTTATTTTGAGAGCTCATTTAGGTGTTTGTGGGGATTTTGCTGTGCTGTGTGTTTGGTTTGCGGAGCATGTAGAAGTCTTTGATTATGCTTATGTCTTCTTCTGTTTTGATTATCAACCTGTGCTCCCTTGTCTGGTCCTTGAAGAAAACTTCCCCGTCTCTTGTCCACACGTAGATGGTTGTGCCAGTAGCCTCAACTAGTTCCTTCTTGAGCTTGATCGCCTGTTTCAGAAGCATGAGTGTGTTTGGTGGGAGGCTTTCATTGATAAATATTTTGAATGTTTTGTTTGCAAGATATGGGTCTTTCCAGTTTACTGTGTCGTGGGTGAGGGGCTGGAGTGGGTCGTGCTTTTTGAAGTGCGTTTTGAGGTTGTTTGAGCTAAAGCGCACTATGATAGCTGGTAGTTGTTTGGGTTCCTCTCGCATGGGTTTTGTGCTCTTTGCTCTGAAGCATTTCGTGATATCTCCCTCTTGGTATGGAATGTTTTTTGCATCCATCATGGTTTTCACTATGTTTAGTGTGTTTTCTTTGGGTTGGTATGGTATGCCTGAGATGCTAAGCTCACATGTTGGGTCTCGTTGGTTTTGTTTTTGGTTCTCTGTCTGTTTGCGTTCTAGTGGGTAGTTGTGTGTGTTGGTGTTTGCGTTGGCATGTATGTTTTTGAGTGACTGGGTTGCGTTAGTTGCACATTGACTATACACAGGTGGTTGTGTTTTTGCGTGGCGTTCCTGCATTTCCTTCATCTCGTTAAGTCGAAGCTTAGTTTCGTTTATCTCTAGTCGGATTGAGTCTACGCTGG
>WBZZ01006978.1:75000-77500 GCA_019918135.1 Paulinella micropora | reverse complement strand
TCTTTTCACATCTGCATTCAGCCTCCGCCCCCAAACCGATTTCGACTCAGATTAGATTCTCAATACCGTCACTGTCACTGTCCCAGACGCCGACGGTCCCAGACATAGAATTTTTTTTGCTGATTTTTGTTGCGGTAAGCTTACTTTTTTTTTTTTTTTTTTTCTCCCCTGTATTGTATGTGGTTTAATATTGCTGTTGACATTCAAGACAAAAAAAAAAATTGATTTTTCTGTTTTGGTTGGAATTTCAGTTTTGGTTGGAATTTTGATTTTGGGTGAAAATTTGAATTTTTCAAATTAACGGCTATATTCGTCCGCAAAATATCGTAAATTTTCGCGAAATGTTACCGTTAAATTTGAAAATTTGAAGTTTTGTCACAAAAATGAAAAACTGTCACAAAAATGAAAATCTGACACAAAAATGAAAAACTAATTTTTGTTGTTGTCTTGAATGTCAACAGCAATAACTGTACAAAGACTTCACACTGGTAAAATGTTTGTATTACTACTGAGTATGATTTATAATATTAATAACTTGAGACGTTCGTAGTTCTGTAAAGTATAATACACCTTTGAACGTTTCGTGCTTAGCCAGTCAATCATACTATTTGCGTCCAAATCCTTTGTCATTTCTCATAAGTCCAACTTGAGCGATGTGTCAATGATGGCTCGTCAAACAGCTCAGAGCGCTTTCAAGCCTTCAAAAAAAACGACTAAGCAAGTGACAACAAACAGAAGTGGCTGAGAACGAAGCACTGAACGTCACCTGCTAATCAATCCATGATACTCGAAGGGACAAGGACTGAAGTTCTAATCAAAGTGCTGGTCCTGAGCTTTTTGCTAACGGTGCCTGCAGTCTTCTGCTATATTACTGAGAATATTCAACTGGCAAACTCCTCCACCGGTGCTTTGATTTCCTCATTTGAAAGCTCAGGACAAGAGCTCTCCAACGGTGTGCTGACAAGAGCCAACGATGTGCCGACAAGAGCATTTTCGACGGTGGTCTCTGCATTTTCGTACCTCAAATATTGATCGGGGAAAAAAAAAGCAAAGTTGGGCTGTTTTGCCACTTGAATGTTAGCAACAGCGCATCCTACCCGCAAGTCCCGGTGTGTTTTCGCCAAAGTTTTTGACCGCCTTTTCATCGCCGCAAAACCAGACCAAAAGCAGCAGCTTTAGACATTTTATCGCGACGTGCGAAAACCTGCTGATTTCGCTCTGGTTTTGCGAAATCGATAAGCTTATCAAAAGTGAAAAAAAAAGGGGGGGGAAATGCACCAAAAATAGAGAATACAGGATTAAGTGAGATGATGGAGCGAAATAGCACATGCCCCCGGAGCCGGATAGACAAGCACAGCTCAAGGAAAAAATGCGCCAAAATAGCGAACACAGAATTAAGAGAGATGATGGAGCGAAATAGCACATGTCCCTCGGAGCCGGACAGATGCACGCACAACTCGAGAGAAAGTCCAAGTTCTGAAGTACCATGAACAACGACTCCAAGCGCTTCGTTGTCAGTCACATCTGCTTCTTAATGCCTTTGCAGTTACAAATGCTTTCTAATGAGCAGTTACAAATGCTTTGGATGCAAAAGCTTGACCGAGAACAAAACGCTTGAAATCCTACTTACTGGTGCTTCAAGAACCGGAAAAATGCTCTTGCTCAAGTCTCCATCATCAGCTCATCTTGGTAAGGGCCAAGGCTGATGGGAGCGTCCGAGCCGGCGGCGAGAGCGCCCCCTTCTGTCTCTCCATCGTGAGTGCCTCGTCGCTCTGTGTCGGCCACGACCAGGCCGTTGCGAGATAGACTGATACGCATCAGCATGGTTTTCACGTTGCGGAGTTCTAGAGCGCCGATCTCCAGCGCCTAGGTACAAAATCATTGTATGTATATTGCATGGCTTTGTATTGTATTGTATTGTATTGTATTGTATTGTACTGTATTGTACTGTATTGTGTTGTTTTGTATTGTATTGTATTGTATTGTATTGTATTGTACTGTACTGTATTGTGTTGCTTTGTATTGTATTGTATTGTATTGAATTGTATTGTATTGTATTGTATTGTATTGTATTATATTGTATTGTACTGTATTGTATGGTATTGTATTATACTGTATTGTATTCTATTGTATTGTATTGTATTGTATTGTATTGTATTATATTGTATTGTACTGTATTGTATTGCATTGTATTGTATTGTATTGTAGATAAGGCTATAATAGCTTGGTGTCGATTAACACTCCTTGTGTATACATGTATGAATATTTTTGACAAGATGGGAAGGTTTTGACCAGGAGGACCTAGATAGATAGGATAGCATGGTATTGATAAATATACCATGTACACATGTATCAGAGGAGGAGGAGGAGGAGGAGGAGGAGGAGGAGGAAGAAGAAGAAGAAGAAGAAGAAGAAGAAGAAGAAGAAGAACAAGAAGAAGAAGAAGAAGAAGAAGGAGAAGGAGAAGGAGACGAAGAAGAAGAAGAAGGAGAAAGAGAAG
>WBZZ01006978.1:40000-45000 GCA_019918135.1 Paulinella micropora | reverse complement strand
ACATACATACATACATAACATACATAACATACATAACATATTAACATACATACATACATACATACATACATACATACAAACATACATTACATACATTACATACATACATACATACATACATACATACATACATACATACACATAGGGGATGGAACAGTGTCTGAAATTTTCAATGGGCTGTATGTTGGCCACCGCAAGCGTTTCGGTAAAGGGAACACAGAATAATGTATTATCGGTCACCTCCACAAAATGTGGTCAGGTTACCGATAAAACTGCATATGCGGCGCGCCAAATTTGACGTGTTTTGCGGGCTCGCCGGCCCGGCTTGCCAGCAAAACACGTCAAATTTGTGGCTAGCCGCATAATATACTATTATGCGGCTGGCCACAAATTTGACGTGTTACTATTATGCGGCTAGCCACAAATTTGACGTGTTTTGCGGGCTCGCCGGGCCATGTCAAACTAGATTTAGAAAAAAAAGGCAGGAAGAGAGAGGGGAGGGGGAAGGGAAGGAGAGAGAGAGAGAGAGGGGGGGGGGGGGGGTGGGAGGGGAGGGGGAAGAAAAACATGATAAATTTTCAACGGGCTTTATGTGGGCCATTAAAAGCGTTTTGGTAAAGGGATACGTATATATATATATATACAAATATATATATGTAATTATAAATATAAATATATAATATAAATATATAAATATAAATATATAAATATATATATATATATATATAATATATATATATATGGGTATGCGTATGTGTATATCTTTGTATACATACATATGAATAGGGAAATATATGCGTTTTTATATATTGTAAATATATTTGTATATATACATATGAATAGGGAAATATATAAAAACTTATATATTTGTATACATACATATGAATAGGGAAATATATAAAAACTTATATATTTGTATACATACATATAAATAGAGAAATATATAAAAACGGATGTATTTGTATACATACATATGAATAGGAAATATAAAAAAACTTATATATTTGTTTTCATACATATGAATAGGGAAATATATAAAAACGGATGTATTTGTATACATACATATGAAAAGGGAAATATATCAAAACGTATGTATTTGTATACATACATATGAATAGGGAAGTATATAAAAACGTATGTATTTGTATACATACATATGAATAGGGAAATATATCAAAACGTATGTATTTGTATACATACATATGAATAGGGAAATATATAAAAACGTATGTACTTGTATAGATGAGATGTCGCAAAGGAATGTAGTCCTTGCAAAGGAACGCAGTTTCACATCAAACAATAATTTGTGTACTGTGCATGTGTCCGGGATGGGAATCACGGGTAGACTGTGTTCTGGAAAAAGAAGAGGAAGGACGTTGAAGAAAAAGGCAATCTAGGAATGGAGAGTGGGAGGATAAGGAAGAAGAGAAAGAAAAGGAAGCCGTTAGTCCAAGTGTTTTGAGCACCGTAAGCTTGCGCAAGCTACAATGATGACATTGTATGAGGCCTAAACCCCCGCAGGGACCTAGCCCGGGCTATGCAACACTGGACGGCTATGATGGAATGCAGTCACCAATACGGACTAGAGGAAGATTAGTCCAATTTTTGACTGCACAGGAGCGATAAATCGCAAAAGAGCAACGAGCTACGCAGGAGGATAGCTTGAAGCAAAGGGATTTGGATTGGGGATGGGAAAAACCCAAGGCGCGGAAACATCGATGAACAGAGAACGATACCATGCCGCGAGCCCCGCATTCGATTGGTCGAAGGTGGCAGGTCCATCCGTTGTCCTCGATTGAGATTTGAGCTCCTTGTATCGGTTGGTCTTGTATGCTCGTGCGTCAAGGATGTTTTCCTCGACCGGGCACGTTAGCTCGATCAGAATACATATCTTGGTAGACAGTGACCAGACAACGATATCGGGGCGGAGGTCAGTGACACAAATGTGGACAGGAAAGGCTTGCTCAGAACCGGTGTATTGGGTTTGGAGTTGCCAATCGTTTGCAGTGTCAAGCAGGGATGGTCGATGAAATGACTGTCCCTTAGGCTTCTGCTCGCCCTCTTTCACAAACATAGACTTTGATTCATTTTGGTCTATAGGGGAGCGTTTGTTATGGCTCTCGATGTGTTTTTGAAGGGGAGCTTCAATAGTGCAGAGCACAGAGTCATGACGCCAGGTATAGCGGCCTTGTTTGAGGGCAACATGGCAACCGGAGAGGATGTGGCATAGATGTGCTTGACCAGAACAGAGGGCACACTTGTTGTTGGGAATGATTCCCCACAGACGTCTAAGGTCGGGGGTAATAACCGAGTTTGTGCTTGCGTTGATGACCCAAGAGATTAAACGGGGATTACGGGTTCCGATGAGGCGAGCCCAGGAAAGGTCGAAGGGGCATGCGTCTTCAAAACGAATGAAGCACCCTTGCATGGCTTTGTCCATGTCATGCACTGTGGTTGTCTCAAGTATTGTCTCAGCAGCTAATTCTAAAACCCTGTCTTTGCGGTCTGTGATGGAATGTTCTTTTGGGTAGCGACCATGGCCAAGTCCGAGATGATCGGATTGGCCTCGATGTTTGAATTCAAAATCAACTTGTGCCTCAAGCTTTTCGAGCATAGGCTCTGGTTTCCAGATAGTTCGAAACGTTTCGTGTTTCGTCAGGTTCATCGCATAGATGGACGAGAGGTGTTTATCTGGGCAGTACTTCAGCATGTGAGCACGGTTGATTTGAAGTCGCTGGTAAAAAGAGACGATGGACTGGAGCTGTAGACCGAATTTCGAGCGTGGGCGGTAAAGGCAGGAGACCAGAGCTCTTATGTAGATATTGACCCATTTTTTGAGGAAGCGGGTCGCAATTTTCTCAAGGGTCTTGGCGAAAGATAAGCAGAGGTCATAAATGAGAAATGGCCAGGCAAGTGACTGGACAGCATAGTGCTGGTAGAGCCAAAGTTTCATGAAGCCATTGATCGAGCAGCTATCGATGGCTTGCATAGAAAGAATGAACTTCCTTTGGATTTCTGCTCGTTGTTCGTTTTCGCTGAGGTCATGGTAGACAATCCATCCGAGGTCTTTGAAAGGCTTGTCAGCGATGAAGTTAATTGGTTTGCCAGTAATAGTCAGGGCGGGGTCGAAAGGTGGGAACGAGATCGGCATTAATCGTTTGAGACCCTTATAGTCGTCGGCTTTAGTCCAATATTTGAAAGCAAGGCTTTTGCATTTGGGCGGTTTCGCGGCCATTGTTCTGGTCCATGACAGAAATTTGTCTATCATGTTGATGGACGATTGACAGTGTTTCGTGGATCGGCTGTGTAGTTTGAGATCGTCAGCATAGGCAGCTTCGTGCACGATTACTTCATCCGTTGAGGTCTTATTTTTGAAATGGTAACCGTTGTTTTTGGTCAACGATGATAGGAGGTCAAGTAGTAGATTGAAAACTATATTGAAAAGGAGAGGAGAGATGCAGCATCCTTGAAAGACGCCCACAGCAAAAACGAAGGGTTCTGATGACCATTCTTTCCCTTCGATTGTGGCTACTAAGAGTTCGTAGTATAAAAAGATTATGCGAGCAAACATAGGGGGCACGTGGTACCACCAGAGAGCGAACTGGATCAAGTTGTGGTTTACGCTTCCAAAAGCGTTTTGTAGGTCAATCCATGCTATGACCAGTTGGCGATAGTGATCTTTTGCATTTCTGATGGTAGCTTTTGTAGTAGCAATGTGCTCGGGGCATCCTGCAACGTTACGGAGGAAACCTTTTTGTTTTGCTCTGTCAAAGTATTTGTTATCTAGCAAAAAACTCTCTAGGCGTTTTGACCACAAAGAGAAAAATACCTTACCCGAGCAGCTTGTCAGAGCAATCGGACGATAGTTTGAGGCCTGAAGTGGATCGCCGTCCTTATGAAGGAGGGAGATAGCAGTTTGGGCCCAGCTATTAGCTACGTCAGTTGTCCAACACTTGACAATGAGTTTGTGTAAGAAAAGTAAAGCGGTGGGAAGTCTCTTGTAAACAAGGTAGCTAATACTATCTCTGCCAGGGGCTGCACCATTACGCTTGGCAAACACAGATCTTTTGGTTTCCAAGAAGGACGGTGGCTTGAGGTCAAAGGGGACAGTTGGTAGAGGTGGGCGATTCATTTCAGGTAAGGGCACGTAGGTTTGTTCACGATTAGCGTCTTTGTATAGGTTGGGAAAGTAGGAGTCACAGTTTTCTTTGGATAGGGAGGAAGTGGTTTGGGTTGAGGGGGGATGAAACAGATTTTTGGCAAACTTATGAGGGTCATTTCGGAAGCGTGTATTTGCTTGTCGTTGAGCGGAGCTTAAAGTTGCTTCCTTGAGACGACGGCGGAGGCGGTTACCGGTCTTCAATAATACTCGCCAAGTTTTTTGCAGGCTTTTTGCAACAGCAGCTGGAATTGAACCTGCCCTTTTGAGATCTCGCAGATGTCTCTTTTGGATCAGTTTTTGTTGTCGGTTCTGCGTGAGTTCTGTTTGGAGCCGGATTACGTGGCGGTTTTTTCGTTCATGAGTTTGTTCTTGTGTTTTTGTTTGAGGTACCCGTTGTGATATGAAGTCGTAGAGATATCTTTCAAATTTCGCTACTGCTTCGTCACACGACAAGCGTTTGATGAGAGAGGAGGGGAGGATGAGAGGGAGTGCGGATTGGAGTTCTTCTTCAATGCCTTTCCATTCGCTTGGTGTTGATGGCAATACCAGGCGTTTTCTTCTTTCGGTTGGTTCTTTCGTGGCACTTCTTGTCCGATGGACGAATAGATAGATAGATAGATAGATAGATAGATAGATAGATAGATAGATAGATAGATAGATAGATAGATAGATAGATAGATAGATAGATAGATAGATAGATACATATGAATAGGGAAATATATAAAAACGTATTTCTTAGGTGGGATAACATTCCAACCAATAGATAGATAGATAGATAGATAGATAGATAGATAGATAGATAGATAGATAGATAGATAGATAGATAGATAGATAGATA
>WBZZ01006978.1:0-17500 GCA_019918135.1 Paulinella micropora | reverse complement strand
GTACGATTCCCCCTTTGATCTCCTTCTTCTTCTTATTATTATCATTATTGCTGTTGACATTCAAGACAACAACAAAAATTAGTTTTTCATTTTATGTCAGATGTTCATTTTTGTGACAGTTTTTCATTTTTGTGACAAAAATTCAAATTTTCAAATTTAACGGTAACATTTCGCGAAAATTTACGATATTTTGCGGACGAATATAGCCGTTAATTTGAAAAATTCAAATTTTCACCCAGTGTCGACGTGAGTGGTCCGCGCCGGTTTGACGAGAAAAGAATATACTGTCTTGGTGCCGGTTTGGACCGGTACCACCCGTCGGTGGGTCGCATGATAAGATACTTATAATAAAGCTCGAGGTCCAACTGCGGCGGCTGCTGCTGCGGCTGAGACTCACTCGCGGCAGGAGTCTCACTCCCACTGCTCGCTGCTGCTTCTGCTGCTACTGCGGCTGCTGTGGTCTGCTCAAGATCTAACTGCGGCGGCTGCTGCTGCGGCTAAGAGTCACTCGCGGCAGGAGTCTCACTCCCGCTGCTAGTGGCTGCTTCTGCCGCTGCTACGGCGGCTGCTGCGGTAGGTTTTATTTTTTTGCAACAACAAAAAAAAAAAAAAAAAAAAAAAAAAAAAAAAAAAAATGACTGGTATTTATCTCAAAAATAAGGAGACCCGCACTTGTGGGTGTGGATCTGGTGCCACCGCCCACCAGAAAGTTTTTAATGCATATTCCGATAGCGCTTGGTCTGAACAATCGATTGCTACTTTCCTCTACCGAAACGGACCAGCCACCTTCGCAGGGGAAAGCCGCAAAGTTTGCCTGCCAAAAAAATCTAGAATCCTGCCACCACAAAAATCATGTGTTTCCTGCCACCTGACGCCACCAGGCGTGATACAGTCAATATCGGCAACACCCAGTGACATTTCTGCATTGCATTTTTCGTCCGAATCACTCTGTATTTCAACCATATCAACTGGTGGCACCAGTAACCACAAAAATGAGTGGCAAGTATGCTGAGTGTCACACGGTGACTAGTGTAAAACACAGTCACTCACACTGAACTCTAAGCTTCCGCACCGGTTTTATGCTTCAAAAAAATTCTAAATATGCTAAACAAACTCGCATTAATATAGTTTCATGCATATTTCAAGTAGACAGTGAGTATGTATAACGATTACAAGTGACTCTGAGTGGCAAGTATTCTGAGTGTCACAGTGACTAGTGTAAAACACTGTCACTCACACTGAACTCTAAGCTTCCGCACCGGTTTTATGCTTCAAAAACATTGTAAATATGCTAAGCAAATTCGTATTAATATAATTTTATGCATAGTTCAAGCAGTCGGTGAGTATGTATAACGACTATAAGTGAGTCACAGTGGCTGCCACCAGTCACCAACTTGAAAATTTCTAGTCACATTTGAATTTGAATTTGAATTTGAAGTAATATCATTAGAATTTAATAAACGAAATATAATTACGTTGATTTTGATGTAAAACAACATAAAAACAAAGAAAAAACAAGCTCAGACAAGCCAAAACCACTATCTAGCCAAGATATTGCTAACGGCCCGGGTCGAAAAAACAGTTGTAACGGCTAGAAATTCACATTTTTTTAAAACTTTTTTTTGTTTAAAATAGTTAAAATACATTAAAATCCTTCATTTTCATGCCAGGCTACTCCCATCAATTTTCACAACCTTTAGACTTAACTTGCATGTTAACGCGCACTTTATCCGGTCTAGTCTCCCACCGTGACATTTTCCAGGAGTCATCTTTGATTCTTATTCATATAAGAACAGAGCCTCGGAATCAGGTTATTAGCGGAGTGGCTGGATTTGGTTGTATTACTGGGTACATTCAAGTCACGGTGTCAAACTCAGCAATCAAATTTGAGTTGAGGGTCAGATTCAGAGTCAGATTAGCTGCCAGATTTTAGATTAGCGGCCAGATGATTCAAATTAATTCGGTGCCATCAATTTAACGGTAACATTTTGCAAAAATGATACAGATTTTGCGGACGTATATAGCAGTTAAATTAAACTAATTTGAATTCTGGCCACTAATTCGAAATCTGACCGCTAATCTCAGGAAATCTGGCACCTTAAATAAAGTTCAATGGCTGAGTTTGACACTTGAATGTATTAATGCCCGGCCAGTAATAATAAAGACTTGAAGAGGCATCATTAAATATATTCGGAAGCCTTTTGAACCCGAACCGGCAAAATCGATGATGGCCGCATGATGATAAATTGTAATGCCCCCAACGATAGCTCGTAAAAAGTCGGTAATACAACCAAACACAGTCCTCAAGAATGAGAATGATGTCTCGTTATATTAGCTCAGTGAAGCCAAAAAGGAAAACGGCAACAGACCAGGAATAAAATGGCATCAGGTCCAATCCGGACAAATAATACTGAAAAACAAGCTGGTGCACCTGTCACCAGGAAAAGGTACTTTTTACCGGCTATCCGGGGGGTGATGCCTACAGTACCCCCTCCCGATTTTATGACGGAAATAGCATTTTCGTCATACACCTTCTGATTTCTTTCTGCAAATAGTATGCGCTATGGAGTCATGCCACACAGCGCATCGACCCACGGATAGACGCTAAAATACGATAAATATATCCTCATACGGCACGTCAAAGCGGATTCTCTAGCCTTTCTTGTAAATTTTGAACTCCTTCCCCTCAAATTTTTTTTTTTCGGCAGTATGTCAAGAACAAACGTACTATTAATAAAAAAATACAAGCAACGTGGTGCTGTAGTACGATTCCCCCTTTGATCTCCTTCTTCTTCTTATCATTATCATTATTATTATTATTATTATTATTCACAGGGAGATCGTAAGTACATTGTCTTTTTTAATGACATACCCTTGTATAAGGCGGATATCCTATGATATAGTATTAGGGGGCCAGTCCTAATAGCTATATCCGAAGTCGAGGTGTATGTACCCGACCCTGCGATATACCGACACAAGTAGAGATTGACCGTGCTCAGGTACGACAGTATATAATCTATCGTAAAAAATAATTTAATGAAAGTTTCAGAGAACATTTCATTTTCGAGAACATCATCCCAGGACTTGGAAAGGGTCATACCCGGGAACACCATCGCTCAATACACTAGCGATCCCCGTATACGGTGTAGTATCATCGTCGATCGACCTTTCGCACTCGTATGTTGCGATCGAATGCCAAGTTATATCACTGAGTCTTTTTAATATTCATATTGATAACTGATGATGCATGATCAAATCATGATACGCCGTGGGCAATCAATCAGTTTATTTGAGACGCATAAAGAAAAATAGTTTCTTTGTCACTGCCTTCGTCGTCTGGCGCGGATTTCTTTGCCTGGTGGAGGACCACCAACAAAAGTCAGATCGAACTTTGACTGTTCGAGAATGTCCCAGATCTTATTAGGGATTCCGCCCAACGATAATTCAAAAGGGACATCAAGCACTCCTCTTGGCAGTGTCTGAATGGTCCACGCAGTGTAATCCTTGTCTCTGGGAGTAATTGTATCATCCCATGTCTCGAGACTTTTTGCGTCTTTATATACTGGCAGATAATGTCTTGCCTTTGGAACCTCAACCGGGTCCATACTTCTCCAGAACTGGAGTATCGGTTGTACTATCTTTGCGGCTGATGATATTTTGAGTGTCCGTGTGACACGCATCTGTCGTGGGACCGCCACGACCCGCATCAAGTATAAGTCTGAGAGAGTGTCATCAGCGACATGTTGTTCCGCTGGTCTCATCAGATAGAAAACATTTTTCACCCATGCGATGGTTGCTATCGCATCGCCTTCCTTCCATCGCTCATGGACAATCTCAACGTTGCCCGCGTTTGGGTCAGTGTCCGTCCCCTCCTCCTCCTGGTGGACGTCCTTTGATCTCATCGACCTCATCGCCTTCCTCGGTTGGTCGTTGATAAGATCATTCCGCGCTCTCCTTAGCTGCGCCTCTGTGATCTTCTCCTTCTTTCCGCTATGCTCTCGCGGAGACTTGGACTGAGTCCCCACCGCGCTTATGCGGTCAGTCTTCTCCTTGCTGTCCACCTCACTCTCCTCCTTCTCAGCTATCGGTGCCCGATAAGCATCGTCTTGGTCTATGCCAGCCTCCTTGTGGATGGGCGGCACCTCTTTGAAATCATCCTTCATCCGTTTTAACGCCTCCTCAACGGATTCATCTTCCAGTAAGAAGGGATCATACTTAATCAGCCTTCTTACATTCACAATTTGCACCTTCCCTCTACCCCTGATCTTGTAATTCAGAGGTCCCGTCTGTTCCATAATCTGATAAGGTCCTTTCCAGTGAGTGAACAGCTTAGAGCTGACTCCCTTCGGGACTTGAGGATGGTACAATAGTACAATATCCCCGACCTGGAACTTGATCTGATCCAAGTGCGCTTGTCGCACCCCTTCAGCATCAGTCTTTCGGCGCTCCGCCTCTCTATGCGCCCTGACTATTTGTTCCGCCTCCATCTTCACTCTAAGTCTCATCCCAAACAACTCATCCGCATCCGCCCAAGTGTCTTTTGGGTGAAGGAGCGAAGTCGGGATATCAGGCTCACGCCCATATACTAACTGATATGGCGAGATTGAGCTCTTCGAGCCTCCTAACGCCGTAGAGGGTAGACAGTTCCTTGCAAACGCAAATGATGGTGCTGCCTCGACCCATGCTCTTTGATTCTCCTTCTTCGTGCAATACATCTTTAGCGAGGCTTTGAGGGGTCTGTGTACCCGCTCGATTTTCCCATTTGCTCGCGGGTTATAGGCAGTAACATATTGCCATTTCATCCCGTAATACTTAGATAGTTTGTCGATGACCTCGTTATTAAAGTCCGAGCCTCGATCAGAACATATCTTTCTTGGTACTCCGATTTGTGAGATGATCCTATCGATCAGCGCCTCGGCCGTCGTCTTGCCGGTAACGTCTTTGACAGGGATGATCCACACATAGTTGGTGGCTCTGTCAATAGCCGTAAGGAGGTATTTGTAACCATCCTTCGATTCTGGGAAAGGTCCCACATGATCAATGTGTATAAACTCAAACATCCCCGCATGAAGAGGAAATTCGCCAATCAGGCCGAAATTTGCCTTCAGTGGTGTTTTGTTTATCTTGCACGGGATGCATGCATCCGCCGCCTGATCTATCTCCTCCTTCATCTTCTTCCACCAGAATCGCCTCGCTACGAACATATGAGTTCGTTGTCGACCCGGATGCGCCAAAAGTGGGCAATTGTGGGCTGCGACAAATATAAATCGTCTCAGACTCTCCGGTACCCAAAGGGTCCATTTGTCCGGCTGTGACGCGTAGCGACCGTGAAGGCCCTTGTACCACAGTAGACCATCTCTCCATCCCGTCTCCTTCATCTGATCTTTGATCGCTTTCGTCATCCGTAGCTCATCCGGGTTCTGATATAACTGTATCAGTTCTTTAAACTCCGGATCTTGAGCCTGTTGTTGCCTCCATGCGGTAGGCGAGGCTATATGGATAGTACCATCTTCTAGCCGTACCCCGATTCTTTCCGGGTCATCGTCTAGGTCACTTCTCCGCTCTTGAGGAGGCTCCGCATAAACTTCCTGCGTCTCCTCTTCCTCTCTTATGTTCGCCTTCGCATTCTCATATACCTCATAGGACCACTCAGCGTCCTCCTGGGTATGTAGCTCACAACATATCCCGTGATCCGGGCCTTGTGGACTGTACCGTAGACCTGTGCGGTCATATCGGACTCCACTCGCCATCTCCATCGCCTCAATGTGGCTGACCTCATACACCTTGTCAGTGGACAAGTCTTCCATCTCCACCGTGGACACCAACGCCGATACTTCTGAGTTAAACTCTAGCCTAGAGAGGCTATCAGCGACCGCATTTCGCTTTCCCGGTAGATGGACCATTGTAAAATCGAAACAAGACAAGAACGCTTGCCACCGCGCCAGCCGTCCCGTCTGTTCATGATTCATCAACCATAACAGGTTATGATGATCAGTTCTGACAGTAAATTGAGGTCCTCCCCACAAATACTCTCTGAGCCTCTTGAGGGCCCATACTACCGCCAACGCCTCTCTTTGCCTTGTGCAATAGTTTCTCTCCGCCGCACACAACTTCCTACTAATAAACATGATTGGGCGTAATTTCTTCTCCTCATCCTCTTGTTGTAATACAGCCCCAATCGCAAACTTAGATGCGTCTGTATCGACTACGAATTGTTTCGTAAAGTCGGGCATCGTTAACACCAGTCCTCCGTCTTTCGGGTCTTTGTAAATGAGATCTTTGAGCGCATGAAACGCTTGCAAAGCCTCTTCGTCCCACTTCTCAAAGTCTCCAAAATCTATCATTTTCTCCACTTTAGCCCGTGTTGCACCCCAATCGGGTATAAACTGGCTATAGTATTGCGCCATCGCAAGGAATGAGTGCAATTCATTGCGGTTCTTCGGTATCGGTCGATTCATAATCTCCTCCCTCTTCTCTTTGGATATCGAGACTCGATTATGGGAGATCTCGTACCCTAAGTATGTCACACTCGTCTTGGCAAGTTGACACTTCTTTAGATTGCACTTCAGGCCAAAAGCTCCGATGCGCCTGAATATATCGGACAAATGATCGATATGCTCCTCCATTGTGTTAGAGTATACGATAATGTCATCGATATAGCAAAATGCATATTCTCCCGCCTTCTGTCCCCGCCTTCTCATAAAGCCACCGTCAGACAAATCATCGTACTGACTGCTCAACATCTTCTGCATCGCCTTCTGGAAAAGTCTTGGGGCTTGCTTGAGGCCCATCGGAAGCACTTTCCATTGATATATTTCCATACCCACCACAAATGCCGTCAGCCATCTGGACTTTTCCTCCAGTGGTATCTGCCAGAAGCCATTCTTAAGGTCAATGACCGAATAGAATTTTGCATTCCGCAGTACTCTCCTTCCTTCTTCTAATGTCGGGAGAGGATTTCTCTCTTCCTCCAGCACCTTGTTAACACGAGCATAGTTAACTGTCAGGCGCCATTCTCCTCCTGGCTTCGGCACTATTCTCGGTTGTGAGGCTATTGAGGATGTTGATCTCTCAATAAAGTCCTCATTGAGCAGCTGTCTTGCTAGCTCCTCCGCTATCTTCGCCTCATGTATACTCAAATTCGCCCTTCGTGGTGCCGGTGACGGCTCCGCACCCGGTATTTTGTAAATAACCGCAGTGAAATCTTCAGGCTTGACACCACCTGCATGTGGAGGGTCAAAAATTTCCTTGTTCGCCTCTAATTTGGCTTTTAAAAGCTCCTTCTCCTTCTCCGTGCCTACTCCTTCTTCCAATATTTTCCGCGCCGCCTCTTGAAAATCTTCATCAGACATCTGCTTATGCTGCTTGAGGGGTTCTCTGTCCTCCTCCAAGCCTAAGTCCTCTTCCGAGACATCATCTAGGCCCGTCTTTTCATACGTGACCGTGTCCGGCTCATCATCTTTACCGAGCTCCACCAGCATGTCAATGAGTCTCGCGTATTGCAAAGGAGCTTTTCGGGTGTAAAAACCATCAAGGCATGTGAATGCTTGCGGTATCAATTTCAACTTGTCGAGGTCTCTGAGCTTCCGCTTGTATGCACTGCTCTGCTCACGAGTTCCCATACGACAAGCCACCACTAGCTGTTGCTTGCGAGAGGGTACCGGTGTAGGATGATCAATAAGCCGGTCCCTTATTTCCTGCGCCCATATCGCCTTCTCATTATATGGCAGGATAATAGTATACGGCTTATTATTTTCGAATAAAGTCCGTAAGCATTTCTTCACTTCAGACAGTGAACGCGGCCACGTGGGCTCGTCACCCCAGAAATCAGTAATAAAACTTTTAATAGTTTCTGGTGGAGTATCCGGGATTCGCCCCGTTCTCCTTGGTACAAACTCCTCCCTTTTTTCTTCTCCTACTTTCGCATGGAAACAGTATCCGTTAGTAATATGGACATCTGTTCCTACTCCTTCCGCGAATCTCGCCAACGACGGGCTTCTTTGTGCGACACATATAATCTCCTCCTTTCGCTTCTCGATTAAGTCATCAATAGACTTTTTGTCCCAATGGCATGTCGGAACTGTGACAGTGCACACTTGGGATTCCCAATTGTCGGTCCAGGACAGTTCATCCGGTCTTACGACATGGGGGTGAACGTACACCTCAAGTGCCTCATGTGCGATGGCCATCTTTTTGTGATCCGTCGCTAGACTCAGCTCATAAGCCTCATAAGAGTCAGTAGCGTTGAAGGTATCAATATCGTTCTCTTCTCCTCTTTTTACTCCATATATCACTCGCCGTGCGGCGCAATCAATCACAGCCCCCATCGTAGCCAATTGGTCATACAATAGTAATATTGACCCGTGGTAACCGGGGACGACATAGAGGTCCATACGGTATACTCGTGCGGATTTCAATTTAAAGGTCAGTGTGATGATTCCCGTGATATCCGTCCGGCTGCTCACTCCTTTGAGAGTGCCCGTTGACTTTTTCATATTTCCGTCCACCCAGTCCCGGTATCGATTAAAAAAACTTCCTGCCGACAATATTAATATTCGCCATCGTATCATTACCAACTTTTAATATTGTCTTCAATGTTTCACAATAAAGTTCCGTATAACACAGAGCATCGGGCCTGTGTATATTGGCTGCGAGAACAAGAACTTTACGTTCCAAATTTTGGAGTCTTGTCTCTAAGTTTTTCAACTCCTCCTTCTTCTCCTCCTGCTTCACCTCATTAACATTTTTATTATTCTGCGGTACTGGTGCGTTTACTATGTGAGCGACATTGTCTTGTGGTACTTGAGTACACACATTGTCTTTTTGCTCGCCACCCGCCGCGACCGTAGACATTGAGTCTGTTCGTGGTTGTTTGCTTGGCCGAGGCGATACGTCTGCCATTGGCCTCCTCGCCTCCATCGCAAGTCTCGCCTTCCTATTTGCATCAGTTATCATTGGTAACCGTGCTGTATGAACGGGTATGAGACTACCTTGGGGCTGCAGTCTCTGTGTACCCACATCTTTGTTTTCACATAGAGGAAGCGTTGGCCCAGTCTGCACAACAGCATTAGAAAGCACTGTGACTTTAGGGTTAAACTTCACAGTCTTCTCCTTCCTCTCTTCTTCCCCCTCCAGTCATTCCACCACCTCGAAACGATTACCTTGAGTAGTGTCCGGGTAGGATGACGTATCGGTCTCCGAGGCAGTGTTGCAGGCCTGAGCTCGACCGAAATTTGGGTTGGAGCTTGCCCACGAGCCTCCTCCTCCTCTGGGTGGGGGGGCTGGAGCTCGAACAGCTCTCCCTCCATAAGGGGTATATCCCCGACCTCCTCCTCTTCCTCTCTGAGGGGTTCCCTGCCACCTCGAGGCTCCTCTCCATGTTCCTCCTCCTCGTCCTCCTCCTGCTCCTCCTCCTCGTCCTCCTGCTCCTGCTCCTCCTCCTCGTCCTCTTTGAGAGGCCTTTAAGTTCTTTTGTCTCTCCCTTTCCTCCTTCTTCTCCTTCATCCTCTTCATGTAGGTAATGATTGCCTCTCGTATTACTAACTCCTCATCATCACATATATTGGCATACCAACCTTCGTTCACAGCGGCAATCTGAAGCATATTGAAAAGGCCCGGTTCCTTGCCTTCCGTCCTGCTCAGAAAATTTGCCCTTGCTGTTGGGTTCTGCCTATCATGATTGAAAGAGCAGTCTCTGTTCTCCATCTGTGCCTTACACTGCAAGCCCGCGAACCACCTCCAACATGCGGTCTTCAGGTCTGGCTCTCTCTGTCTCTTCCAACCGGCAACTCTGTTTGTGTACGTGGCTTGTGCGCCAACAGGTACACCGCCTGCCTGTGCCGTATGTGCCTCCGTGAGCGAGTCCATGTTTGAGCATGCACTCATCACTTCTTGAAACAGTGCTGAGGGAGCAACGCTTTGAACCGTATTTTCGAACACGTGTGTCTCGAGGAAGTTCTTGGACTTCACTGAGCTAAACGTCGAGCATTGTTGTATGAGCTGAGTAAGCTTACTCGGGTTAACTGTGTGTAACGCCGAAAAGAAATAGAGGATGATCGACTTGCGGCCATAGAATAGCCCATAGGAGGAAACTACCTCCGTAAGGGTCGCCGCCAAGCCAACAGCACTCCTCAAACTCATCGCCACTGTCTCAAAGATTTCAAATCCTATGAGAGTACCAGTGCAGAGATGCTGGTATCCATGAGATTGAAAATATGAAATGAGTGTGGCCACCGCCAGTTCACACTGAGCGTCTAGGCCTGTTGCATTGTTTCTCTTAATCTCCTCCTTCTTTCTCAAAAACTTGTACTGTGTCAGATCAAATCCCTCCGAGACTAGAGATTGGTCAAAAACAGTAACAAGGGCCTCGTATTCCTGCGTTTCGTCGCAAGGAAAAGCCTTCATGCAGGCATTGATCTCTTTGAGCTTGCTCAAAAGCGAAGCATCAGAGTCTTTGTCTGAGCTCGTCTTGGCATATAGCATGAGACTTGCCACTCCTCCTTTCTTCCCCTTGAAGGCATTTATGATGTTCTGTCTGTCCTTCTTCTCCGTGTTTGTGACCACCACCGTAGTTGAGCCCGAGGGTGCAGGGGCTGGTGGGGCAGGAGCTGGTGGGGTCAAATATGTCGGAGGGTGTGTCTTTGCACCACTCACTTTTGCTTTCATTCTTTCCAGTCTCATCGTCTTCTCGAACTCCTCATTCTCTTTCGCCTTCTTCTTCTCAGATATCACCAGCTTTTGAGCATGAGTGATAAAGGCCACCAATTCAGAAGCAGATCTGAGAAAATTGTATTTCTCCACATATTGGTCAACACCTGCTTTGTTGGCGACCGGTGGTGCGTTACTAAGTGATTTAAGGACAGAGTGATCCTTGGTAGGAATCCATCTCTTCCATGCCTCCTTGTGCAGTAACGCACCCATCAACAGTCTGATCTTGGTCAGAACTCTGTCGGTCTTCTCTAACTCATCAATCACAGGATGAGTTTCTCCTGCTGCCTTAATGCTTTTTTCCATCTCTGCCTTCCCCTCCTCCAAGGCCTTTATTTCCATTGTAAAAAAAATGAAATATACCACTCGAGTTTTTCGAACCCAGATTGGTCTTCATTTTTGTTACATCGACTGCCTCCTGACCAGTCGCGAGGAATCTGGCTGTTGCTCTTGGGTTTGTGTACTGGAGGTAACACTCACATCGTGGGCCATATGTACGTTCCCAAATCAGGGTTTGAGTGTACACCCCAAAGATAGCATCGAGTAATTCAAGGTGGGTGTGTGTGTCCCCAAACTTGATATGCTGTATCTTCTTTCTCTCTTCTGGATCAGAGACCAGTTTGCCGAGGAGCTGTGCTGTGTTTGATAATAGAATATAGACATCCTTTTTAGCACGACTTTTCTCTCTTCTTTGATCCTGAGGGATCCACACATAGGTGTCCTTCTCTACCCCCATCTTGTTATCAAACTCTTCTTTAGTGAGGTCATAGTGGTCTTGCACCCACTGTTGTTCCTCCACTGTGATCTCCTCTCCATCACTATGAATCAAGTCGATCATTTTTCGTCCTCCTCCTCCCGTGTAGGCAGGTGGAAAGGGATTACCATATGCTCCTCCTCCTCCCGTCTCTTCTTGTTCAAATCCTCCTTCATCTTCGTCTCCTCCATATCTTCCTTCATCATCCCAGCCATCTTCTACTCCTCCTCCTACTCCTTCATCTCCTCCTCCTCCTTCATTCAATCCTCTTCCTCCTCCTCCTCCTGCTTCTTCTTCTTCTCTTCTTTGATCTGCCTCCGAGAATTCACTCACTTCGGCGATCTCTGTCGACATGATGCCGTAGTAGTGATCAACAGGAGGACAGTGTCAGCTCCTATGTTTGGTTTTTGTTCGTTTGTGTTCTGTTCCTCCTTCAGTCGATTGACTAGTGAAGAGAGAAACTAATAGAGAGGGTAGGATAAGATTCCCTGTCCTCTATGAAACACTGTTTGTATGTTTGTTTTTGTTTGAGAAAAATAGTCTTTGAGACTTTCTCCGATTTCTTGTTCTCCTTACTCAGATTACTTTCTCCTCCTTCTTTTCTATATTGTATCTAGTATGAGGCACTTGGACCTACACACAGATTGTAATAGAGAAGCTAGAAAAGCTCTCCTTGAGAAGTCGACAGTCGGTCGGATAGGTTCTCAGACCTACCTTTAGAAAACGATCAGAGATTTGCAAAAATACTCTGACGTATGTGTGAGATAATGCAGATAAATGCACAAACTAGAAGGGTAGAGTGTTGTGCTCCTGTCCCTATGCTTGTTTGTGTTTTGTGTGTGTTCCTTCACTCTTCTGTCCACCTCCTTCTTCTTGGTCTCTGTGTGAGAACAGCAAGAACGACAGAGAGTTTGTATCTGATATCTCCTTGTGAGCACACAGATACTGATTGGGCTAGAGGGTACGAGACACCTGCTTGAGACCAATCAAATTATTTGTTTTGTGAAAGAGTTATGAGGGAGCTGTGTTGGAGTATTTGTTTTCGTCTGACGTCCCCGTGTGAGACAGGTCAGTGAAAATTCACTCTGTTGCCTGTGTGGCAAAGCAGAAAGAAATCACCCTAGTGATGTGGACTCCAAATGTAATGCCCCCAACGATAGCTCGTAAAAAGTCGGTAATACAACCAAACACAGTCCTCAAGAATGAGAATGATGTCTCGTTGTATTAGCTCAGTGAAGCCAAAAAGGAAAACGGCAACAGACCAGGAATAAAATGGCATCAGGTCCAATCCGGACAAATAATACTGAAAAACAAGCTGATGCACCTGTCACCAGGAAAAGGTATTTTTTACCTGCTATCCGGGGGGTGATGCCTACAAGTTTTTCATCTGTTTTTTGTAACGCCTACAGTTACATTTCTCCTTCAATCGCCTATACGATTCCAAGAAGGAGAAAAAGCCATCAACCTCGAGCCAAAACTCGACAGCCGACATATTCCTTCCGCTCACATTTACCTCTCTACTCCTAATCAATGGGAGTTATCGGATAAACCGGGGAGGGGGGATTGTAGGCGCAGATAGGTAAATATTAATATTTGCTACTTTAATATACACCTGTGTCAACCCAGACACACTAAGAGGCCGTAAATATTAATAACCCTCTTAACCGGATAACGATAAATCACTAGAAGTGGCCGTTACACTTTTTAGACCGAATTATATTATCGTTAGGCCGGACAACGGGAACAGTTGGCAGGTGTTTGCCTTGACTGTTTTTGGCTCCGCTAGACAGGATAAAGTGCGCGTTAACATGCAAGTTAAGTCTAAAGGTTGTGAAAATTGATGGGAGTAGCATGAAAATGAAGGATTTTAATGTATTTTAACTATTTTAAACAAAAAATTTTTAAAAAATGTGAATTTCTAGCCGTTACAACTGTTTTTTCGACCCGGGCCGTTAGCAATATCTTGGCTAGATAGTGGTTTTGGCTTGTCTGAGCCTGTTTTTTCTTTGTTTTTATGTTGTTTTACATCAAAATCAACGTAATTATTAGTTAAGTCCCTGGTCCTACTGTTACCAATTGGTAATTTTTGGTTACCAATTGGTTATTCTATTACGCAAAGACAGAAATATTGTGCCAAAATTGGTACAATATTCGTTACCGATTGGTAACTTTTTTGTTACCAGTTGGTAATGAAAATTACCAATTTGTAATCCCAGGAACTTAAACAATGTATATTTCGTTTATTAAATTCTAATGATATTACTTCAAATTCAAATTCAAATTCAAATGTGACTAGAAATTTTCAAGTTGGTGACTGGTGGCAGCCACTGTGACTCACTTATAGTCGTTATACATACTCACCGACTACTTGAACTATGCATAAAATTATATTAATACGAATTTGCTTAGCATATTTACAATGTTTTTGAAGCATAAAACCGGTGCGGAAGCTTAGAGTTCAGTGTGAGTGACCGTGTTTTACACTAGTCACTGTGACACTCAGAACTTATGATACTTGCCACTCACTTGTAATCGTTATACATACTCACTGTCTACTTGAACTATGCATGAAACTATATTAATGCGAGTTTGTTTAGCATATTTAGAATTTTTTGAAGCATAAAACCGGTGCGGAAGCTTAGAGTTCAGTGTGAGTGACCGTGTTTTACACTAGTCACTGTGACACTCAGCATACTTGCCACTCACTTGTAATCGTTATACATACTCACTGCCTACTTGAAGTATGCATGAAATTATATTAATACGAGTTTTTTTAGCATATTTATAATGTTTTTGAAGCATAAAACCGGTGCGGAAGCTTAGACTTCAAGTTGAGTGACACTGTTTTACACTAGTCACTGTGACACTGGCACTCAGCATACTTGCCACTCACTTGTATTCGTTATAGGTGACATACTCACTGACTACTTGAACTATTCATGAAATAATATTAATACCAGCTTGTTCAGCATATTTATAATGTTTTTGAAGCATAAAACGTTAACCGGTGCGGAAGCTTGACTCAATGATCTTTTAATAACTAACGGCGGCGTCGAGGGCGATCCTGCCTCGGCCTTCCTCTCAAAGCTCGAGGTGGTGCCTGCATAGGCCGAGGAGCTTGTGGTGGTAACCCAAGCTCTGGAGGCCACCAATTCAATGATCTACAGCCGATAGTATTCAACAAAACCTGATTGTTGCTCAGACCTGTTGAATCAACCATGAATCGAAAAGGTATGGCTGGCTGATCCAAATGTCTTGATGCGGAGAAGCCCTGGGGTAGTGGTGGCTTCAAAATGATGATATTTCCACAAATCGGGAATACGTTTCACCTTGTGTCTGTATTTCTCATCTTTGTCAATTGGTTGCTGAAAAACAAAGGCTTAGAGTTTGAGAGTTTGTTTTTGATCAGCCAACCAAGATCTCTTGCTGACTCCCAAATCCAGTCCTCGTGAAAAGCCATGTAAGCTACCATTTGGACTACGCGTGTGAGTCACATAAGCTTTTGCCGTGATTGGATGCCCAGAAGTTCCGTTCAAAATGATGTAGCCAAGTGTGTTTGATGCGGACGAGGCTGGCCTCGGCGAGCGAAAAGCGTTGTTTGTAATGTTTTCGCCCGCCGTCGGACCATTGAATTATTTGGTTTTACCCATCGGACGGATGACTCTATCTAAAATGTCAAACTGCCATTGCCGGTAGAAAAAGTAGTCGTTATTACTACTCTTTTCATCATGATGCGGTAGAGTGTCTATATACTTTCTATTAATACCGCCCATGCCGTCACCCCCATGGAAGTACAGCTATACCATCGTTCACATCCTTAGCCTTTCCGCCACCTACACTCAGTCTCGAGAATTCAACGACCATAAGCACATGTGACGTGTCTTGTTTGACCTTCTCAAGGTCATCATCAAAGCACGCCATATTCTCCTTAGCTTTGAAATGATGTAGACTTTGCTGAATCACACGCTCAAGCTTTCTTTTCTCTCTCACCCCCTCCCCATCTAGCTCCTCCTTCCCTTCGATCTCTTGCAGTTCAGCTTGTCTATTGCTCTTTTGTTTATACTCTTTACACTTATAACACTTGGCCCACAGTTTGTTAGAGCGGTTGTCAATCCAATGCTGATTATGTAACCGTGTCCAGTCGCAACGCAATGGCGGGACAATCGCTTTCTTCGAGACTGAGTCTGGGCAGATAAGGAACTGACCAAATTGCTGCGCCCAAAAGCAGCCCAGCGCCGCTAGACTCATTTGTCGCTGAGTGTCTCTGAAGATAGTGGTCCTAGAATAATTATTGTAATTGATGTTAATAATAATACTTAATCCAAAACTTGCACATGTACAGGAAAGGATCACAATACCAAAACGCAGTATAGTATTACAAAATTAACCAACGCTGTCAGCTGAGGAGCTACAACATTAAGCCAAGCTTGAAAGGAAACTTGGCATGATATTGTAGCTAAAAATTTTGGCGAGTGCTGACACTGTCACGACTCACCTGGAGGGGGGGGGGGGGGTACCCATGAAAACAACCGCAGTCAGCATCACGATTCCAACCAGCACGTTCGGCTCGAGCTCTGGACTTAAGGAAAAACCCCCAAAATCAGCTGGAACATAAGTAAGGACTCTCTTGCATTTTGCTCTCTTTCCAAAATAAGTAAATTCCTCTGAAGACGTTTTGACTGATCCTCAAACTTGGGGCTTATCTCGAAATACTGAAGTGGGGGCGCGGGCCTGGGCTTTCTAATCTGGGCATCTGTTTCAGGCTTCTGCCACAAGCATGCCCCTCCTTGAAGACATGATACGTAGGCGGAACACACCCATCACATCTCCAGACCCCTTCTTCTCCAGCTTCATACGCTACGGCGAGTTGAACCTGTGTGCGCCTCAACTTCTGCTTACGCTGGTGGACATAGACCTTGTTCTTTTTGCAAGCAGCTGCAATAGCCTACCATCACAAACAAATTGTTACCAGCATGAGAAAGCAACAAAAATTGCATACCGGTAACACTTGACGCCAGTAGACAGGGAAACTCGAATACTCATCGTAGACTTTGCTTTCAGTGACATACTCGACAAACTCTGTGCCGCTGTGTATATGCCGATCATGGGACGAGTGGAACTTCGACAAATAGAATTCTACGCCCAAGGAGTCCAAACCAAGCATCTTAGCTACAGGATCACGATCCATACGCACATTATCAAAATCCATGCATTTCAAGGCATGCAGAGCCGACAAACTGGGCAAGGACAACCACCTAGTTGAAAACTCAGACAGCTCAAAATATGTTTGCGCTTCCCCAATCAACGCACGCACATGTGGAGGCACAGAGAGAGGCGTGAGAGAAGGCAGGTTGTGTGTGTCCTGTATTACTCTAGCTAAGATAGAAAAACTCCACCTGGCTAGCTCAACTATGGGTGAAGCTGCCTCTGCATGCTCGCATCAGCCCCCAACGATTCTATCAAAAAGTCCACTACGTTGAGCTTTGTTTCTGGATGATGGGGAGGGCGAGCATTACTTTTTTTTGCTTCTGCAAACTCTACCTCCAACCCCTCCCGCACATTTCCTCTCACTTCTTCTATCACGATTGTGTCCTCCCTTGGCATAGGCAATGGTTGGGGCTTCGATGAGGCTGAAGACATGGACGCAGGTAACGATTCCGAGGAGGAGCCAAGGCCGTCCAAGCTCTGACTTGGTGAAGGAAAGCCAAGTAGGTGCCTAGCCTACAAGCGGCAAGAAAGCAATAAATCTGACATGCAATTAGCGTAAAAGTAACGCAGCAACCAAAAGAAAGCTCAAAAGTATACTTCTCCTCATAGCTCTCCCTCAAAGCATTGCGTTCTGACCAAATATGGCGTTTGCGTTTGTGCATGTCTGTGCCCAAGAAAATCCAAGACACAAACAAAAAAAAGTGGGGAATGGAAAATGCACAGAGCAATAAACACAAACAGATATATTAGGCAAAACCATGTATGCAGAAGCAAACAGAAAGATAAAAACAAAAAAGAACACCATCCCACTGCCTTGGTCTGTCGTGGCTT